>JAHBCN010006460.1:0-48860 GCA_019359885.1 Listronotus oregonensis | reverse complement strand
GGCTACTTTGAGAATGGATTCAGGTAGCCCTCGCAAAGACCCCAGGGGAAATTTTTTTATTAAAAATCAATACGATCAGAAACTAAAGGGGATTTTTTATGATGATTTTTAATGACTTTGATTTTTATAATATGGACACCGGCCCCGGTCAAAAAAAAACTGACGAAAAAAGGGGAAATTTGAGGGTTTACCCGCACTAGGGGGAAAAGTGCCCTTTCCAAACTAAATTCTGGGATAAGGCTGCTTTCCATACGCTAGAGAAAAGCCTTTTCCATGGTTTATTTTATGATGCTGCCCCAGTTTTCCTTGTGTTTTTTGGGGACCCATTCCCTCGTTTGCCCTCGGTTGTTATGGTTTTTCACCCGGGGAGGTTCTGATCCAAAGTATGGTGTGGATGATCCCTGTCTCACTAGCTCATTCGCTTTTTCGGTTTCTTCTATTTCCGAATGTCTCGGTGCCAACAGGAGAGCAATCCTGTTGTGTTCTCCGGACTTCCAGTCCTTTCTGGCATTTCCCTGCCAGCTTGGACGTCACCTTGGGGTTTGCTAGTGCCCCTATTGACGCCTGGCTGTCTGTTATAATCCGTTTGTTTTTGTAAGTCCTTCTGTTAATTTCTTTTGCACAATGCAGTCAAGGGTATATTTCCATTTGAAATACAGAACTGTATGTTCCTAGTAAAATGGAGAATTGTAAGTTCCTCGTTTTACTGAACTAATAATAATATAGTTTCAATATAAATTATTTCTAAAATATTAATTTTTTGAAAGTTATCTATTTGCTAAACTTTGCTATAATTGTTTTAACGTTTTCTTCTTTTTATATGCTGTATTGGTTTAAAAAATTTTGGAAAATCGACATAAAAATCAACCAGAAAATCTTAATTTATTTGTCGTTGTTAATTTTAATAAAAAAAAAAAATAAACACTGCAAAACCCCCAAACAATTTTTACAGTTTTGAAGCAGGAACAATATGTTATATTTCCCAAAATTGATTCATAGAGTATCACTGTATATTTCCTATAATATAATAGCTGTATAGAAGTTTTTTCATTAAATAAAAATATTAAATATAGAATTAACTTGCTATGCTGAAAATTTTAAATTTTAAAAAAAATTTTTTCGTTCTTTATTATCAAATTTGGGTGGTCCTTTTTTGAATCATGCAAAATACTTATTTTTCGCCATCGATTATTTCTAAGTAATATTAACATCATTCATTACAACCCCTAATAATTGCGGTTTTCTATGTATAAACGATTATTAGTATATGCTTCTAATTATTACCAACGCAAACATGGAGTCTATTTTTAACAATAACTTTTAAATCGGTTTCTATTATTAAAATATGCTCCATTTCCATAAAAAGTAAATATGGACATAATAACATGCTTTCTTCACACAATACTTTTATTACCACTAATAAAAACTAAATATATAAAACATCATGTCGTATAAAAAAATATTATGGACCTCCCAAAATTTTATTAAGTAACAAAAATTCCATTATTTTAATATCTTCATAATCTTTTGGTTTTTTTTTTAACACATTAAATGACACAAAAAAAATTTGGGGGGGAGCACAACGAAAAAGCAAAAAATTTTTAAAAAATTTAAAAGTGATTTAAAGGATTTATAATAATTATAATCCTAAGTAGTCTAGACAAGAAGTGATTTTTCTGCGAAATATAGTTAAATGGGTACGAAAAATATGAGCGACGCTAATTCGACGCATATTGCAATTCTGAGAAATGTATCATGTCGATTTTTCTGCAAATAAAAATTGGGAAAAGGCTATTAACAAAAAACAAAAAAAAACCACTTTGTTTTTCGATTATAACTCAAAAAAAAAAACAACTGTTTTGTCACCACAATTGACGTCATGACCCAGTGTTTCCTAATTTTAATTTCATTTTAATTTGTTGTTTGTCTAATCATCTTAAAAGTTTTATATACTTTTAATATTAATTTAACTACCTTCACCTTTATATTCTCTATTGTGATAATTATTATCATGCTTTATCTATTTAATTTTTATCACAACGCCATCACTATAATCATCCTGGTGGCAGCAACCCGATCTTCCCGGCACGGTTGGAGACATCATCTGGTAAACGGATGGTTCCAAAAACGAGCAGGGAACTGAGGGGCATGTACAGAAAGAGGGAAATTTCCCAAATTTTTTATTCGTGGGAACACACAGTTCTGTATTTTAAACGGAAATATATGCTTTACTGCACTTTCAAAAGAAAATTACAGGAGTGCTTATAAAAAAAAGGGATCTCCAAAAAATAGTGCCCGTCACGGGGCCCCAGTAAAACCCCAAAGGGAACGTCCAAGCTGACATGGGAAGCCAGAAAGAACGGGAAGCTTGGGGGAACGCAACAGAGAAATCTTTGTGGGTCCCCAGGGGATTCGGGGAAAAGAAGACAACGAAAAAGGGATGAGGTAGGAAGAACTACTTGATAAAAAAAATTCGCAAAAGGGGGTTGCTAACAGGGGAGATAATTTAAGGGAAATACAAAGATAAGCTATACATTGGTGACCCAAGTTGCAGAATGTGCGACGAGGGGGAGAAACAGCCTATCATATCCTGTGCGATTGAAGCATTAAATCAAAAAAGACAGGCATTATTTAACCCAAAAATATCAGCCAACCAGTTTCGGGGTTATAAGACTTGTGGAAGGAACGAGACCAATGGGAGGATTGGATAAAATAATTTTGATCCTTTAAAAGAGGTACTAAATTATTAAATGAAATAAAAGTACCTAAATTTAAACCTTATTTCTTTTTAATAATCCACAGAAATACACAAAAATTGTGGAAATCATCTAAAAGATAGTTAAGATTGCCTTTCTTTCACTAATACCTATGAAATTTTCATTTTCTATTATTCATAATTGATATATTATTATTTATTCGGTTACCTAACGTAACGTCTTATAAGAAGCACCTAATTTAAATATAAAAAATACTTACCTAAAGTTAAAAAGACGGGTATGTTACCCTTGGATTTGCAAGACAAAACCATAAAACCTCTAGTTATTTTGTTACGATATTATAAGTAACAAACATTAAACCAAAATTATAGTCACAATTTAATAAACACTAATCACTAAAATAAGAAGGTTTTGATTAATCCAAAACGGTACTCCGGCTCTCATAAAATTATAATGTGTTGGTTAACTTCACACTGATTTATCAGTGTGTAAGTAGGAACATTAAATTATTTCGTGGAATTTTGTTATTGCGCAGAATCGGCGGGCCAACTCTTGACAGTTATTTTCATACTGGGCTGGACATTTTTTGATCGAATGGGCCATAGCATTGGGCTTCCATACACCTTTAAACTTCCTTGTGTTCTACTGGCAAAACTCTTACCTGCAAAACTATTATCAGTCTGACAAGTCTAACAATAAACACTGTGTTTTTAGCTAAAATTTGGATTGTTTTCTTGAGAAATGGTCTTGTCAAATATTATTTGAAAAAAATAATTGACAACAAATTTTTTCTTTTATGATATTATACATGGTGTTTTCTAATTTAATGTTAATATTTAGGGGCAATTTTTGAGTTAATTTTAAGAAGAATAGTTATTTACATTACAAGATGCAAAAGTTTACTTTTTGGTGTGACGTGGTTTTTAAATGGGGCCGGGGGGAAAAAGGCCCAAAAAGGCCCCATCGTGTAATGTATTATATTTTTTCTGCTACTGTTCTATGTATCGCATAATTTAATAATCATTAACATCATGTGTTAATGAAATATCAGAGATTTTGAAATTTCCGAGTCTTTATCACCACCAACCCTCTGGTCTGTATATTCCATGCTCAAGTTAACAATTTCCGTAAACAAAAATCAAGATATTTCGGAGTTCAAGAAACTAGTCGCTTTTTTAAAAGGAAAAACGATGGTTATGAGGCAAAAAAGTAAAAATTTTAAAAAAGAATAAATCAAAAAAGTTTTTACTTAACGCGCCTGATCAAAGTTACTTAGCAATGAAAGTAATAGCCATTATGGGAGTGGCTGGGGCATGCCGGACAGACAAAATATACAGAATGAAGCTAAGTGATGGAAATAAGAAATGACGTGGCTATAGTAAAAATAGTGGAGTCTAAAAATAAAGTTAAAAAAAACTTTGTAGTAACCAACGATGAAGGCTCAGTTCCTTATGTCGATTTCTACAGGAATATATTAAGCTGAGACCAAGGAATGCTCTAGATGAGCGTTTATTTATCGTTATGAAAGAGGTAAATGTGTTAATCAAGTAACTGGAAAGCACACTATTTCAAATGTACCTAAAGAAATTGCGAAGTTTTAAGCTTGAAGACATCAGTAGATACACTGGCCATTCTTTTAGAAGAACGTCAACTACGTTCCTTGTCAATGCTTCGGATGTCGATATTTTGGACTTAAAAAGGGGATGGAGGTTGGAAGTCTTTTTTTGTTGCGGAGGGATATATTGCTAAATCCTATAGTAATAAGGTGGGAAGATTTTCACGAAATTCCTACCAATATTTCCCTAATGAAGTAACAGTGAAAAATATGAATATTAACTTTGTTAAAGGTGATAACGGTACCCCAACAACAAATTTAAAAAACTGTTAATTCAAGTATTATTCCTCCAATTTCCTTTTGCTAATTGCTCAAATTGCAAAATTACTTTTAAGTTAATACCTAACCTAGTTTTTTAAAATATTTTGTCATAAATTAGTTACTTTTTATAAAAAAATCCTAATATTTCCCAAAAGCATATTTTCCCTTTTTTTTTTCTCTTACTTTTTTGTCCAGGCGCTGAAAATATTACTTTCGTAGCTGGGGAAAAGCTTAGCAACCAGGTAACACGAAGGTTCTCTTTCGTTATCATTCGCGTTGCTAGGACCACAAAGTTTTCTTATTTATACAGAGAAAAAAAAACTTTATACAAGCTAAAAAAAAAAAACGTCTTAACTTTTGAGATACAGGGTGATAAATTTTTAAAAATAAATCAATAATTATTAATATCTGTAATACCCCTTTAGATATTTTTAAAAAAATTGGCATACATGCACTATGTATTAGAAAGCATTTTTAAAGTACACATTTTTTTAAAATTTTCCCCCATGGGGGTTCCCTTGCCTATTTTGGTAGACATTAATGTTACGCCAGTGATTTTTCCTCAAATAAAAAATAATTTCCAATCATTTCTAAGCAAAAATTTATCACTTAATTTTTTTTTAATTCCATGCAAGGTTTTTTCTTAAAAATTTAAAAAAAACCCCTTTTTCGTTTAAACATTTAAAAAATAGGTAAAAAAAAACCGAAAAAATGGTTTTGATTAATTATGGTTAAAAAATGTCTGCCAAAAAAAAGGCGGTCAAATTTTTTAACGAAAGCATGGTTTAAATTTTAAAAAAATTTTAACTAAATATCCCCTTAAAATTATAAAAATTTTTTACATATTTTAAAATAGATAGTGGTTTTCCCGAATTTTTAAAAAAATAAATTTGATATTAAATTAAAAAAAAAATGTACCAAAAAATACTTTTAATCTTCAAAATGAATTTCTAAAATAACCCCAAAGTTTCCCTTTAAAAATTAAAATTTAATTTTTAAAAATTTTCCCCCTGTTAAATAAAAGAGAAAACGCAATGGAAATTTTTTTAAAACAAAAAATTGGTCCCAAAAACCCCTTTTAAAAAATAGTTGAAAACTTTTTTGGGTTTTTTCATAAAAAAGGCCCTTTTTTTTTTTTTTAAGTTAATACCTACTAAAAAGCTAATCGATTTTCTGTCATCATCAATAAAAATACTTGTTAAGCAAAACTTCAAGGCCCCTTGATTATTTTGTCCATTACCAATAAGGATGTTATGTTATAGTGCAATATAAACATATTTTTATTTGAGTGGTATGCGCTGTGACCTTGCATCTTTATTTTTGTTAAAAAAGTGCTTCACATCGCATCCTGCATCTTTCAAACGGCAAAAAATCATTAAGGTATGACATTGAAATGCAAATCCTGTTTTTGCTTTTGCAATTATTTTGGATATATCTTAAATCATAAATTTGTTAAATAGCTTTAAATGAATAACGTGATTTTAACTTAATAATTAATTTTTAAATAAAAAAAAAACACTTAGTTTTTTTATATGCATGTTTTAAAAAGCTTTTAAATCACGCAACGTTATCTAAATTTAACAATTATTGTCCCTCTTATAATTTTTTCCACCCTAACTGACCTTGTTAAATTATTTCTTTATTTATTAGAATTTATGGCTTCGCAGTCCATATTTTATATCAGTGGCTTTTTGAACTTATATGAAATAGTATAATATACAAAAGACTCTTTGCCTATGAATGTGACAGTTTGCTGCACAAGTCACATGTGCCGTGTTGCTCGCTATTTATTCCTTCCTCAAAATGTATCAGCTAAAAAATTCAGCGATACGTTTGCCGCTCTCGTACTTCGTTTAAAAAATCGCCAAAACTATGACAAAAAACTGACTTCAAAATCTGTTTATTTTTTTTAAGAATTACGTAAGAAAAAGCAATAAAAGAAAAGTCTTTTCACTGGTCAATCGCGTTTTTTAACTTGATTTCTGACTTTTTGGTTTAATGCGATACATTTTCGTTCAGCTGTTTTTGCTTTCTTCATTATTAAAGAAAATAAACAGACTGTAGCTAAATTAGATGTCAAACGATATATAATAAACCATAGATATATAAGCAAAGGGAGATATAACCGTTCATTCATAAATTGGCTTTTGTTGTGTATCAAACATTCATAATGTGTTAGAAAAGGATTTCCGATAAAAAAATTCCCTGCAGGCAACGTCTCAAATGTTTAGCAGCGCAAAACGTGGCGGGCCACCAGTGGCGTAGTTCGTTTCCAAAAACTATTTATCTATAGAAAATTACTAAAGCATATTTTTTTAGTATATTATCCAAAAATATCTATTTTATGAGACTCAGTCCAAATAAAGTGCCATGACAACTTTTTTGTTCTGTTTCGAGGAATGTGCAAGTAAATAAAACCTATTGGTTCAATACAATAATTAAACTTTATTTATTATATAAAGCGACACTTCTGAAAACTGGCATTGTTAACCGTTAACCATACATAATAAAAGCTTAAATCTGTTTTTTTAACTTTATCGCAATTGCCCGTGTTTTTATCTTCATCGCTATCCACCGATTTTTATAGATTTAATTTTATGTCATAAAAAGGGATAACAGATCATCTGACAGCCACCCTCAAAGTCCACTAATGAGATCAAAAACGCATGCAATACCATTTTGTAAAAGTGAGATGAGGAAATTAATAGACCAAAAAATGTTTAGTTCAGTACGAATATCAAAATATAATTGGAAGTTTTTAGGAAAATTAAAATTTGGGATTTGGATTTAAATAAAAAATCTATTTTTAGGACCCTTTCTTGTGAATAAATTTCATTTTTCTAAATTAAATAATTATTTTTAACTTTTATGTTTTTTGATTACGAGAAAAGAAAAAAGGTAAGAAAAAATATCACTGTTTTTTTGCATATAATTTATTGTATTCAGTTACAATATTAAAGTATTCTCAACTAATCCAAGAATATTTAACTAAATATTCATTTCTATTTGTAATAATATCACAAGGATCAAAATAATCTGAAAGATTTTGACAATTTGTGGTAACTGCATATTCTTTTCAAATCCAAGTAGGAAAACCATATTTTTTTTCTCTCCGGGTCAACAGGAAACCTTAAAACAAATTTTATAATTGAAATCGTTCATATGCTATATTAATCTAATAAAAAAGTTTATAACAAAAACTATACCTTGATGGTTACTTTCAATCGATTATAAAATAATTAAACAATTTTTTCGTTAGTTACATAATTAAATTTTATGCTAAAATAAGTAAACAATCGTTGTTAATCTGCACAAAAATATAACATAAAAGGTATTAACAACAAAATGTTATTTGTTCGTCACGGTATTGCACGTCAATGAAGTGAAGTTTTATAAAAGAACTATTTAAACTTACCTGTGAAACGAAAGATTTTTATTACGAGAATCCAGTTTTCCACAAACCTGGCACTTTACAACCATTTTTAAGTCTGTTTATTAAAAATAATACATAAAATATTAAGAAAATCCTCTTATAACCGCACTCTAAAAACAAATCTCTCTCTGAGCTAGTTTAAACGAAATGCAACACCGCATCACAACACAAATAAAAAATTTACTACTAGCTGACCGACGACCTTCGTGACCCTAGCGTACAAAAATTATGAATAAACTACAAAAAGCAGTGTTGCCCATCATGACCGTTAATATTCCTTTATGATTATTTTTGAGAATAATATTAATAAAGCAAAATAAAAATTAACTAAAAACATATTTCTGTCGCTGCTATTAAGTTATTGCATAACGACATGTTATGATCTATGATCTCTTCAAAAATTTAAAAGGAAAATATTAATAAAGTAATATCCTAAAAATTCGCCAATAAAGGACAATCGGCAAGGGTGCATGTGTATCAAGCACGTTTGACCATCAAGTGGTCTAGAGAGGTAGACACTATTTCAATGTTTGATTGCTTTTAATTGTAAACAGTTTTATCTCCCTTTGCTTATATATCTATGTAATAAACAAATCTGTTATAACCACTAAGGATAGAAAATGATAGCGAAGCAATCCTTAATTCAAAAAGTGAAACAATTTGAATCTGACATTAAGAACATAAGTATGTACTGTTTAAATTTGGTTGCGATTAATTTTGCAGATTTAACTTTAAAATGCTCTTGATCCTAACTTGATGGGGTCAAACTGACCCCGGATTCGGATTCAGCGACCCCAAATCATAAAGATACCATGGCCAAATCTTTCGGATCATTAACTTTTTTTATTTTATGGGGCTGTGTAATCCAACTGAATAATAAAATGACAATTTTACTGTAAAAACCAAAACTTATGCCAATTCCAATTAATTAGTTAATTAGAAATCAAAATGTAAAAGTGCAAAAGGTACTTTAAGCTTTGCTTACTTATTGTTTAAACCCCAATTTAAACTCCTAACTGGGGTCTTAAATACAATTATTTGTATTCTTTTCAAAATTTTTTTGTTGGCAATGGGCAATTTAAATTTAATTGATTTTATTGTTTGTTTCAGAACAATGTTTGCTCACAAAACGAAATTTGTTGTAAATTACCGATTGTTGGAAAAAGTTCGTTGGCCGAACATGTCAACCAGCTGATCTTTACTCCCGGAAAATCGAGTGTTCCTGGATCCCAAATTAAGCTTACTGGAACTGAAGGATTAAGTTCAAGTCAAATTCAGGTAAGAGATATTTACCTTCTTAGTCCTGAAAATGAACTTTTACATTATGCATGAGATGTTTACGGATGAGGCAACGAAGGAGCTGAGTCAGGAATTTAGAAACGAATACTGTTAAGGTTTTTTGGACGAATAATGTACAGGGTGTCCAGTTTTCGTGTGTTTTCATATACCAGCTCCCTTACTATAAAAGATAGAAAGATGGGGTTTTGCTGCTTACTGTCCTATTTTTTTATGAAACTTTCATTGCCGCAAACGAAATTTTCATAGCCCCCTTAGTTTCTGACAAACAGGGCGATTTTGAAAATTTGTCATTTTTGACCGTCCCCTGTATCTCGATTATTTGGTAACTTTTCAATAAAGTGAAAATGGATTGTTATAGAGTTTTTTACGTAGAATTTAGTGGCGTAGGTAGTTTTTTTCTAAAAAGTTTTGTTTTTGAGTTACGACCCAAACTTATGTTTTTTTAAATGGGACACCCTATATATTATTTTTTATCTTATTCCCCTTTCACAGGCTTTTCAAAAATATATAATAGTCCATATTTATTTTTTTTAAAAAGGAAAATTTTAACATTTTTGTAAAATTTATCATTTTTCGTATATAAGGCTATGCCCGCAAATCAAAACAAAATTAACAACGTCATTTTTATTATAAAAACTCTATATTAATACATAATAACTAAGCAACATTAAAAGAAAATAACATATTAATTTATTTTTATTTATTTAAATTACAAAAATTGCTCGAATTGGGCTCCGTTGTGTTCCAAACACTTTCGACATACTTTTTCAATTTTTCGCAATCCATTTAAAAAGTAATTGGCCTACCCTGCAAAAGCCTAAACGCTTGATGTGTAGCTTCTCGAAGTTGATCAATATTGTGGTATTGTCTCATATATATCTGATTTGTCATATACCCCATAAAAAAATCCAACACAGAAAGATCTGGGGATCTTGGGGGCCACCTGACAGGTCCATTCGTACCAATCCATTAATCTGGAAAGTTGTTTCTAAATATTCTCTCACTATTTGAGCATTGTGACTCGGAGCGCCATCTTGCTGGTAATAAATATTATTTAAATCGGCCAAAGGAACATCCTCTAATATTTCCATTAGTGCATCTCGCATTATTTCTAGGTGTCTATTTCCGGTTAGCGTTCCTTCATAGATAAAATACTTAATTTTAGTGCCAAAAATGAAGCATGACACGCTAAATCCAAACCGACCTTGACGTTCTCGAGGAAATATTACATATTGGTTCGTTTGGGACCAGTACCTTGAGTTGTTTCGGTTTAGAATACCAGAACTGGTAAAATAAGTCTCGTCTGACCACACCACCTTTCTTTCAAAATTTGCATTTTCCTGCAACATTTGTAGGTACCAATTGCAAAAAACTAACCTACGTTCTGCATCACCAGAATGCAAATGCTGGACGAGATGGTATTTGTATGGTCTAAACTTATGTTTTTTTAGTATTAACTGAGTTTTTGATTTTTTAACCCCAACCATATCATATATTTTTCTGCATGATATGGATGGATGTACCGCGACAGAAGCCAAAACATTTATTTCATTTTCTTCCTTGTTTTCCTTGTTGTAAAAATTAGGCCTTAGTTTTTTAAAAGATCCGTGTTCAATGAGATTGGCTTTGATTTTATGAAATATTCTTTTATCAGGTTGATGTCTTTCTGTAACAAAAAGCTAGATAATAATAATGATTAAAACTTTTATATTTATTATGAATATTAATGTTACATATCATTTTTTTTTGTTAATGCTGAATATTAGCAATGTGAAAATCTATTCAAATTATCAGATATGCTCACATTATAATAAAAAAACATCCTATAATATATCATTGTTGAGAAGGCTACTTCTTAACCTATAGGTATATAATATATTATTAAACCTTACCGATTAAAATAAAGCTCCGAGGCTGCGTTGGCGTCTTCATTAGCTTGGATAAAACAAACATACCTACATATCGTGTTTTTCATAATTCCCATATCCATTATTTTGTGCCATGTGGAACAATTTTTCACAAACATAATAAGGTAAACTCCCACATAACAAAAACCCAAATCAAACAAATAACAGTAATATTTGACAACAATAACAATCCATAATGGCGCATTTACAGAATTTTGTTTTTGTCATGGCTATCCGTGATTGACCATCGGAAAATGATAAATTTTACAAAAATGTTAAAATTTTCCTTTTTAAAAGAAGTAAATATGGACTATTATATATTTTTGAAAGGCCTGTGAAAGGGGGAATAAGATAAAAAATAATATATAGGGTGTCCCATTTAAAAAGCATAAGTTTGGGTCGTAACTCAAAAACAAAACTTTTAGAAAAAAACTACCTACGCCACTGAAGTCTAGTAAAAACTTTATAACAATCCATTTTCACTTTATTGAAAAGTTACCAAATAATCGAGATACAGGGGACCGTCAAAAATGACAAATTTTCAAAATCGCCCTGTATGTCAGAAACTAAGGGGGCTATGAAAATTTCGTTTGCGGCAATGAAAGTTTCATAAAAAAATAGGACAGTAAGCCGCAAACCCCATCTTTCTATCTTTTATAGTAAGGGAGCTGGTATATGAAAACACACGAAAACTGGACACCCTGTACAGTGACGGCCATTAAATCTTGGAAAAAAATTTGTCAAATTTTGACTTTTCTGCCAATTTTTGTAAATCGCTATTTTTTACCTTGTTTTACTTTTAATTACTAGAAATAAAGCAAAAGGTGAAAGAAAATATTTATATTTAAAAAAAAAACTAACAAATTAATAAATTTATTAGCAATTTAATAAATTTAAACAAACTTAAATATCCTTCCAAACAAATTTGAACTTTTATTTCGACCCCGTTTTTTTCTGAAACAGAGTTTAGCCTTCCAGCCATCGAATAAATCACACCTTTAAAATTTTATCCTTAAGTTCGTATACATTTTGCGGCCTAAACTCATTTTCCCTATTTATTTTCTTTTAATTAATAAGCCCTAAACATTTTCCATAACATTTAAATCCGGACTACGTGCGGGCCACGGTAAAACCCTGATACGCTGCTCTTTCATCCATTCATCGACTTACCGAGCCGTATAAACGGGATACTTATCTTGCTGAAAGATAAATTTTCTATCAAGAAATCGATCCAGTACAGAAGGAAGCAACACTACTTACATTAGAACTTATATTTACCTTGGGTGGTAATAATAACTCTAAAACATTAGAGGGAAGTTTGTCTGTCATTTTTTTGGGAAGCCCTTTAAGACCGTTAATTACAGGATCAAACGTGATTAGTAACATATTTAGTAAATCCATATTCGTTGCAATACGGGAATGCTTTCTAGTATTATACTCGCGGAATCTTCTGCAATCTTAGTTGCGAGCTTCTTGAGCTTCTTCAGAAAGCTGCCCAATAGGTAGAAGGGTAAATTTTATAATATCTGCACTGTGCACAGGAATTTTGTGCACAGTAACAGGCATATAATACCACGAATAGAGACGAATAGGTATATTTTTGGTGTTTTGTGCTAAACATTAAAATTTTTCAATATCAATTTCGTACCCAGAAGTTAAAGTAATAGCTGCGGTTAGCTCAGGGTTTCCAAAAAATCGACGTGCGGTATTCCCGTCATTTGTATTTCCGAACCCTGGTCTTGGTTTAACTACAATTAAGCCCATTTGAACCTTAAAGCTATTTTGAATGTTAGCGGAACGTTGCTTAACATTGGCTTTGTCAGTTTCAGCTCGTAGTTGCCATTTTTTAAACTTCGAGACGATAGCTAATATGAAGCAAACATTCAAAACATTTAATCCATGCGTGTAGTAGAGATATACCAAAACTAAGGATCTTCCTATTGACTACAAGTTTTCTGTTGGACTCATCATTCATATATTTTGGAGTAGCTCCACAAATATAGCATTTTTTGCAGTGTATATGCCATTTATCAAGAAATTCTATTTTTGAAATGGAAAAGACGTACTCTTATAAAAAAAGAAAAAAATAGTTATGCAGAAGTCTGCACATTATGGTTTAAAAGTTACCAGCTGTAGGTATCATATAAGTAAATTGCAGACCGGTGACATGCGGTGACATGTCTTTTGTGTCCTATGAACATTGAAAATTGACAAAAAAAAATACAAATTTTATTAAATTTTAATTGTTTAAGAATATTTTGTGATATCCACATTCAAATTTATAATAAAATAAGAAAGGGCATACCTTTAACATCTAACTCCATCATTAACATCGCTTTAAAAACTTACAACTCACTGACAGATGAGTAGTTCAGTAAATGATCAAATTCCAACCAAGCGATAATTTACTTAACTTTTGTTTTATTTCTCTCTTGTTATCTTATTAGTGACTAAAATTATTGCTAAAAAATTCTTAGAATCGGGCCAACAGGACTTCCCCCTAGCCTGATTCGCTAGGGGGAAGTCCGCAGTTCCAGCAAATTCGATAATGAATTTTGTCTAGCTAGATATTCCAAATGAAACACTGTGCGATGCTGGGAAATTGCTTTCTGTTTTTGCTGTAACTACAGATTTAAATGGTTGCTTTCTCAAAACATTAACTAAATTATTTTCTTGTTCTTGATTCGATAGTTTGGGGCGACCACTTCCAGCTCTTCTCTCAAAGGAGTGTGTTTCCTGCCATTTTTTTTTAACAAAATGAAATGGGATGATAAATGGAGTGATCTTTCGCCACACTCCTTTCTGGCCAACCTCTCTGCGCAATATAATGAATAATTAATACTTTTTGATCCAGAGTTATATTTGGCAATTTAAAAAATATTTTAAGACAGTGTTTCTTTATTAGGTTTTTCCACAGGTATTTATATTTAGTTGTAGGTGGCATAAGCCTATTTTACGAAAGGGGAAAAAAAAATTGCCCAAGATTTAATGGCCGTTACTGTACAATATTTAATTTTATACTCTACTCTCGAAATTTATATTTTAAAATAATAACGTATTTTTAGCTCGCTTCCTTTATCTACAATATAATTCATTCTCTGCTTTGGAAACAGATTTTAAGATTTTTGTTTACTAGTGAAAACATTGTCAATACTAAGATAAAATTTCAATTTAACGAAAAAAATGTGTCAATATATTTAGGAAACGCAACAGTCCCATCTTTATTTATGTCGTGGTGAAAAGTAAAGTCAGTTGAAAATTTGTGTTACTTTACAATTATTTTTTTATAATAAATTGATAAAAACTATATAATTAGAAATTTTGGAGATAATTTAAACCACTAATTTCCCTAAAATTACATAACCCTTTCTAGAATGGCTTAGCACTTTCCTTTTCAAAACTGGAAATGTATTTTAAACATATATTTTGATTGGTTTACTGGATAACTTAATGTAATGTAAATGTTTATTTTACATAAAACTTGTTATCATCGCAATAACCAAATTATTTAAAATATTTTTATAAAATATTTTTTGTTCACAGATTGTCCATGCTTCACAAGAAGGAATCCGGCCTCAATTCAACTTCATCGGCGAATCCGGTTCTTCAACTATCAAACCCGTTAGAGACGTTACATCTGCCGGCTACCAACCTGTCTTCTCCAGCACACCTGATTACTCAAATGTTAATTTTGGCGATGACGCAAGAATTTCAAACTTAGACGGTCTTGACTATTTGCCACCTCATCGTAAGTAAATAATTTGTTTAGTTGGATTATGTCGATTTAACAAAATTAATTAAATTAACTTTTAACCTAACTTATATCAAATATAAAAATACACAAATATTTACTCTATATATATATATATATATAAATATATATATATATATATATATATATATATATATATATATATATATATATATATATATATATATATATATATATATATATATATATATATATATATATATATATATATATATATATATTATATATATATATATATATATATATATATATATATATGCAAATTTATCTCTAGACTACCAGAAAGATTGATAAAAATATCTATATATTTTCTTTATATCTTAAGCTTTATTCATTATTTCTTTAATTAATTTATGTATCCAGTTTATATATTGATGCATAATTTTTTTAAATTTATGACAGAATAAAATAATATGCATTTATTTAAACAAAGTGTTGTAATAACAACGAATCAGTTACTTAATTTTTACTCTAGAACTACAAACCCATTTTCTTTAACTGTATACATATTTACCCCACGAGATTTTTACTCTTAAAATCATTCTGAAAGCAGTAATCTGACTTATAAATCCTTGAATTTTTTGGTGTTTTTATATCCAAGAAAATGGTGAAAAGCAAATTCAATTTTATCAAGGTACTAAAAAATAATCAAACCGTCATTTTACAAACAAAAATTTATAACTATTTTCTAAACAACCGATTTTCCAATTTCCAACGGGATTTCAAAAATCCAACAGGGCTTTAAGAAAAACTACATCATCATGAAGTTTTGCTTAAAAGGTATATTTATTTGGGACTTGGAAACTTCATTATTATATTGTTTTAAATAGTAAACATGTATAAAAACCTCAGAATGTTACCAATAAAAATACAAAAATCACAGGTGGATGGCTGCTATGAAATTCCTTTCACACACACGCGTTTTTTAAATGTTTAACCTCGAATTTGGGTTCACGTCAAGTATTTTAAAGAAAAAAATCATGGATCTAACATGAGTACTTTACGTTTTAAAAGCAATAGAAAAAGTAGCGTAAAGTATTCGTGGATACCTTGTCTTTAAAACACCTGCTCTTTTTGAAAGCTCCGGCTACGCCGTCGTGCTCAAAAAATCGCGCGTTTGTTTCAAATACCTTAATATTTACCTATACTTTAATATATATTTTTTTGCCGAATAGGTTTAGTTTAGTACAGTCCCCATAAAATATATTAAATATTTTTTTTCTAGCTGCTCCCTCCTGCCCACCAGGCCAGTTCCTCGGCCCTTCAGGACAATGCGAACTCATTAGAAAACCGTGTCCTCCCGGTACTCGCCCAACCGCATCAGGAGGCTGTGAAAAGTTAAAGGTTCAATGCCCACCTGGTCAAAGACCAGGACCTTATGGCTGCGAAAATATTCCTACTCCACCTCCACCACCACCACCAACTTGCAGACCCGGACAAAAACCTGGACCGTACGGAGGATGCGTAGATATTCAAACACCACCTCCACCACCTAGATGTGGACCAGGTATTTATTTATTTTTTTTTGTTTAGGGTATTATGTATAATTTATATAGCTAAGATTGGCAAGTTTTTAAATTTACCTCAGCTTCAATACCATTCTTTCCATATTTAATCACTTTGTATTGGGTTCTTATCCTAATCAAAAGTTTAAAATCTTATTATTTAAGAAAAAGAATTGTGACTCCAGTTTAACAAATAATCAGAAAAATAAATGTTTAAGAAAGAAAAGTCAGAATTGTTCTTATTGTGTTTTTGATATAAATATTAAAAAGATAATAACAATTTATTTTAAAGTATCCTTGGTATTTTTAGCTTTAAATTTATACCAAAAGTTAAACGTATGAATAAAACTTATTCTCAATTTAAAATGGCATGTATTTTTTGCCATTTGCTAAAATAATTAATTGCTCTATAATCTATATCTTTTAAAATAACATATCTTATAAAGAGTTGTCAATGGTTTTAAGTAAGTTTTTTTAATTTTTATATAACTCCATAAAAATAATTATTTTCTTATAGTACTTAAAAACAAATCAATTTTATAAAAAGGTTTATTTTTTTATATTTTTTATTTTTTTTTGTTACTTTTATTGCAAGAGTAGACTAGTTTTCATAATAATATATAAAAAAAGTATAATTTTTAAAAATAATATATACTTGCTATAATAATATCTATATTCTGAAGAAAAGCCAAATATTTTGTCTTTTAACTTTTCTAACTTTATGGTGCACCTATTGTGCAAGAATTTTAATGTCTATGGACAATTTAATAATATCAAAGAATTTTAAAGTTTTCGTATTCAGTTTACAATAATTTAAAGCCAGTTTTAAATATCTTAAATAACCATTTTATTTTAACAAAGCATTATTTTATTGCCAACCCATGACAAGACAACATTTTTTAATGTAACGATTTGATGTTATTTTTAAAATTTATTTTTAAGGTGAAAAACAAGGTCCATATGGAACATGCGTACCAATCCAAACGCCACCACCACCACCTCCACTAACTTGTCCACCCGGTCAAAAACAAGGACCTTATGGAGGTTGTGTACCAATTCAGACACCCCCACCACCAACACCGGCCCCAACTTGTCCACCCGGTCAAAAACAAGGACCCTATGGAGGTTGCGTACCAATTCAGACACCTCCTCCACCAACACCGGCACCAACTTGTCCACCCGGCCAAAAACTTGGACCATATGGAGGTTGCGTACCAATTCAAACGCCACCACCAGTTATTACCACTGAAAAACCATATTGCGCAGCTGGTCAACGAGAAGGACCCAATGGGCAATGCATTGATATACCAACTCCACCACCAACTTGTGGGCCAGGACAAAGACCCGGTCCATATGGAGGATGCGTACCAATTCAGACACCGCCACCACCTACAACCCCAAGACCATGTGGACCTGGTAAGTACATACCTAGAAGCTCCTTTTCGATACGTTTTTTTGGAGGTAAAAAAGTAAAATTAATATTTTTGGCCTGCCTTTTTTCTGATCTGAATGTTCAGAGGGTGGTAATATACCACTGCACCTAGACCTCAGTAGGTCCTTTGTGCTTCCTCTTGTAGGCGAGAGATTCACTGCGTCGTCCAACCTATTGATTTAAAATATTTAAACCTCTTTATGTGGAATCTCCCTAATTTCGTGCCCAGCCTGGAGTTTCGTTTAAATGTGAGAGCGGGACAATCGCAAAGAATATGTTCCGCGGTCTAATCTTCTTGTTCACAGAAAGACCTGTGTTCGTTGGACCCATTTTAAATAGGTGTCCTCGTAGCCGGCAGTGGCCAGTTAGAACACCCGTTAGTGTTCAAAGGTTCCTTTTGGACATCATAAGGTTTTTTTTCGCTATTGACTTGTCTGGATAGCTCAGCATTATTTTTGCAAAGTTGCAGTTCGTAGTATTATCCCATTTTCCTTTAAACAGTCGATGGGAGTATTCTTTATTGATGTCTTTAATCGCTGTTGTTGGCAGTCCAGTGGTGGGGACGGGACTAACTAGTTTCCGTCCCGCAGCCGCCCTGGCCAGCGAGTCAGCGGTATGATTTAGATATGTCATGTCCCTTGATCCAGGCTAGGTTGACCACATTATTTAGAGAGATGTTAGTCAGGGCTTGATGACATTGTAGTACAAGTCCCGAAGTAATGTGTGGTCTTTTTTGAGCTAGTAATGCTTGCCTACTGTCTGTATAAATACAGATCGTATGGTTGGTGATGTTGCGGCTTTTAATTTTGCAAGCCGCTATGGTTATGGCTGTCAGTTCGGATTAAAGCACGTTGGGTTCGGCGCCCATTGTCCATCCGCCTTTTTAATTAATACTATTATCATTAAAAATTTAATTTTTTTACTGGCTTGCTTAAAGCTTATTTTTCGTAATTTTAAATGTCTCATTTGGAGTATTAATAAAATCGTACAGGAATCACTCATTATTTAATAAATTATAAAATTATTTTAGGACAAAAACCAGGACCATATGGAGGATGCGTACCAATACAAACACCACCACCAACCACTCCAAGACCGGAATGTGGACCTGGTAAGCATCTAGTAGTTATTGGTTTATACTAAACTATTTTAATATGAAAATTTATAAAATGTAGCCAGAATAAAAAATATAATTCTAATTTTTTTTCAGGACAAAAACCAGGACCATATGGAGGATGCGTACCAATTCAAACTCCACCTCCAACAACTCCAAGGCCTGAATGCGGCCCTGGTGAGTACATGTACTAATTTTTTTAGCTTAAAATAAAATTGAAACCCTTAAAAACTTTTAAGCAAGTAAGTTTGTCTATCAAATGTTTTACTCAAAAATTGAGTAATATAAAATTTTTAAACCTGGTATATAAAGGGTGTTCCAATAAGAGGTTTCGAATGTTGATAACGAATAAAATGAAAGTTGTATAACATATTTGAAGTTTATTTATGGCACTGCGTAGCTGAACAGTGTACAATTATACGTGAAATACAATATCTGCTAAATGACCACCACGACTTCTCTGACAGCACACAATTTTTTTGTTGAAATTTTCCATTACTTCTAAACAAATTATTCGTGTAATTTCTTGTTTCAATTCTTAAATGGTTAGGTGATTGTTGTCGTAAGCTTTGCTTTTCACATAGCCCCACAAAAAATAATCTAGCGGCGTCAAGTCGCAAGATCTTGGTGGCCAATTTACGTCTCCGTCCTTTGAGATAATCCTCCTTTCAAACCGTGTACGCAATAAATCCAATATTTCTGGTGCTGTATGGCATGTCGCCCCTTCTTGTTGGAACCATATATTGTCTACATCCATCTCCATTATCTCATCCCATAAAAAAACATCAATCATCGTTCGGTATCGCTCTCCGTTTACTGTAACAGCTTGTTCGTCTTCATTTCAAAGAAATACGGACCAATTATCCCCCCAGCCCAAAAACCGCACCAAACTGTTACACGTTGGGCATGCATTAGCTTTTCGTGAATCTGCCCTAGGATTTTCATTGCCCCAGATACGACAATTTTGTTTATTTACGAAACCCTGTTTAAATGGAAGTGAGCCTCGTGACTAAAAATGATTTTATTGCAAAAATTATTGTCCTCTGCCTTCCTCTATAGGATCCAATTGCAAAAAAGCACGACGTTGTCCATGATCGTGTGGTTTTTAGCTCCTGAGTAATTTGAATTTTATAAGGATGCAGACCTAAATCTTTTTCAAAATTCGCCACGTTGAAGTTCTCCCTGATTCCCAAATGTTGTGAACGTCTTTCAACAAACATTTGTGGATTTTCAGACACACTTTCCCGAACAGCCTGAATATTCTCAACGGAACGAGCTGGACGTTTCCGTATTTTTGTTTTAATATCTTGCACAGATCCGGTGGTTTCAAATTTATGCACTATTTTGCGAATATTTTTTTCCCGAGCGACGATTGTGTACACCAAAGTAATCCCGAATTCGCCGATATGTGGCTCTTACAAAAGACCCATTTTGAAAATACGTTTTTATAATGTAAACACGTTGTTCGATAGTATAGCGCTCCATTGTTAAAATTGTACTGAATTTCACAATGCAATAAAATCCGAATTACCAAAAAGAAAATTAAGATAAGAAGAGTAGCAAATAAAAACTTTCGAAATCTCTTATTGGAATACCCTTTATATAGTCGAGAAGTGGGTTTTCTGCAAAAAATAGTTAAAAGACTCCAAAAATATGAGTGATAACTTATTCGATGCGGAATGCAAATCTGAGAAAGTCGTTTTAAGGATTTTTTCCGTCAATAAATATTGCAATTGTTATTAACAAAAAACGAAAAAAAGCCATTTCGATTTTTGATGATAACTCAAAAACTATAAGAGACAGCGGTAATGGCAAAGAAGATCCTTGAAGAGAAAGACATTTCCGATAAAAAAAAGTCTTAACTTTCGGAGTTCTGTCTCCATTATTTAAAATTTTAAATTAACGCTGGAAATGGGCCTTCGCGCGATTTTTTTGGTTACGCGCTCGGCGTCAAATCGAGTACGTCACACTAAACAATTTTTTTTAGTGTATTAAATATTATTTAAAATTTTTAAAACAATTATGGTGTATTTTAAACACTTTAAAGAATTCATTTTCGCTGAAAATTTAATTTAAAGTTAATTGTTTAACAAGTTAGACAATTTTTTAAAAAATATTTTCTTTTTCTGGGATTATTTTAATAAAAAAAAAAAATTGGCTTTTCTCCAGAATAAAAGATATATATTTATTTTAAATTTTATATAAATCTAAATTTTTTAGTAAATTGTGAAAGGAAAGTCTACCCTTGCGACAATATAACTAAAAACATACAAATATTTTATTATTTTTTTAAATAAATGAACCTAATGAAAATATAAAAAATGTATAATATTTTTAGATGAGTGTCCTTTGTAAATAAAAAAAGATTATTAAAATAAATATATACCTTTTTTTAATCTGGAGAACAGTCAAATAATTTTTTTCACAAGTAACTACTACTACTCCATGGCTCTACAACCCAGCGTGGGTCTTGGCCGACTGTACTCTTCGTCTCCATCGTTGCCGATCTTCCATCAATCCTGGGTCATATTCCATTCCAATGGACCTTAGATCTGCTTTGATGTTGTCACGCCACCTCATTCGGGGTCGCCCCAGAGGTCTTCGTCCCATTGGTGCCCCCTCCCATGCAAGCTTCACTATCCGTGAGTCAGGCTGCCTTTGCCATGACCCGCCCATTGAAGCCTTTTTACCTTTATCTCCTTCACAATATCTGGATCTTTGTATAATTCTGATATTTCTTGATTGTTTCTTACTCGGTACTGTTGTGGTACGGGGCTTCGCAGTGGTCCAAAAATCTTGCGTAGAACTTTTCTTTCAAAAACTCTTAATTTCCGTTCGTTGTCCTTGGTCAGGGTTTCGCTAGCATACATAACAGTGGGTCTTATAACGGTTGTTACCACTTTGAATTCTAACTTTAATTTCTTCTGTCAAGTTGTTATCCTGAGAAATTGTAGCTCCTAAATACTTAAACGTTGCCACTCTCTCGAATTTGAACTCCCCCATAGTGACATTCTGGCCCACTCTATCTCTACGTCCCATTCTGCTGCATATACTTAGTTTTGTCTTCGTTTATTCTGAGCCCCATTTGTTCTGCTTGTGCTTCTACCCTCAAAAAGGCTTCTTTCACAGTCAGTACCGAGTTACCTACTACTTCCATATCATCTGCAAAAGCCAACAGTACTCTTGGGCCATCTTGACCAAAAAGCTCGACGCTTAGTTCTGCGGTTCTTATTACTTTTCGAGAGCAATTTTCACAAGCAAGACAATTAATAAATTTGCTTCAAACTTTCGTCTTTTTGTAGGTACATTTTAAAAAAATGCTTAAATAATTGTCGTGTAAAGTTATCGCTTTGTTAAGCCCTTTTTATATACATACTTAACAACATAACGTAATAAAAGAAAAAAAATCCTTTGTTTATAATAAATATTAACTTTGACAAAAAATAAAAATTTTAAGTAATATTGTCAAAGTTATAAAATTATTATTAACAATTATTTTTCTTAAACTGTTATGACGATTTTGTAAGGTATGTTTATATACAGGGTGTCCCAGAAGTAATGGGACATAGAGCAACAGCAGATTCCTTAGGTCGAAATAATGCAATTAACGTAAACTTGCCTTATTCCAAAGTTGATAATAACTAAGATACAGGGTGTCAAATTTTTAATTTTGTTCTCGTTTTTTCGTAATATTTTCTTAATTAAATGACATAGCGGTACAAAATTGGGGAATTGGGAGTTCTTTGAGGCGAGAAATTTAAATTTTTCCATACTTTTGATGTTCCTGGTGGAAAGCGCCAGCTAAAGTCTACCGCACTTGTTTTAGATGGCATAACCTTTTTTAAGCTTAGTATATTAACCTGTTTATTAAAAAAGAAGTTACTGTAATTTCCTTTGCATCATAAATGTATACCTTATTTAGGTCTCCGAGAGCAACAGTTTTCGAGATAATAGTATATTTCATTACCAGTACGGAAATGACGATTTTTCCCTGCGCGCGTGACAAATTCAGTCAGGGAAGTCATGCAAGAACGGAAAAATCCATTTCTGGACGTGTAATGAACGATATTCTTTATTATACTTAGGTACCTGAAAACAACATAAACAAAAAACATCGCAAAAATTTATATAAGAAAATTGCGATTATTTATTTTTATTTTTAAAACAGTAAAACAAATTAACAAAAAAAATACAAGCTAATTAAATCTAAGAAAATTAATTTTGGACGGAACCGTTATGATTAATGGTTATATTTATTGTACAATTCGTATTATTGTTGAAGCTCAATCCCTTTTGTATTTTTTTTGTTGAACTAAAGATGTTGAAGCAGAGTGTTCGTGTATGTTTTGGTTCTCTTGATTGAATGTTACAGATTTTGTAGTTTCCAAGTTACCAGGCCTAAACAACTTTTGGGATACTTCAATTTTTCTTTGTATGAACTCCTCTATATATACTTCTGCTACATTGGAAAAAAGCCATCCTCCGTGTCTTTTCAAAGTGAGCAAATCACTGCCGCTTTCTACCAACATGGTAGCCGAACGCCTTAGCCCATGTCCGGTATATTCTTCGTGATTTTTTAGTTTTAATTATTTTGCAACAAGTTTTGGAATACCACTAATAGTATGGCATCCAACATGTTAAGCGTAACATCTTTGGTTTCGGTATACAACAAATAATCTTCTACTCTCCATATGTTTAGGGCGGAGATCTGCGGATTTACGGTAAAGTGTACAGGGATTGAATTTGCAATTTTTATTGGTAATGGTAAAACTTCTTGCCCTGTAAGTTTTTTCATCTCGTAAGAACATGACAAGGAAACGACCATTATCTTCCACATCGTCTAAACTCAAACGTATTAAATCATCTCTGCGGCATGCGCCGAAGATGCCAAACACTAAAATTACTTTTGCTAGTAGATATTGTCCATCTAAAGCTTTACATAAAAATTTGGTTACTTGTTCTGATGTAGGAACCTTGGATTTCTTTGGTACATATCCTACAGCTTGTCCTTTCAAAAAAGCGATAGTTTTTGGATATTGGTTGTGAGTATTTTCTTTTATTGCCAAACAACTCTTTAACATGGAGAATCGACTCCATAAGGTGGATGTCTTCATAGATTTGGCTTTTTCAGAAAAATAAACTAAGAGAATATCGTCACTCACAATTTTGATTCTTTTCTGAGTCCGCCATTCGGTAAAAATGTGATATTCATTTTCATATCTCAACCTTTTCACTGGTAATAAATCTGCACTCACTTCTGCCGCTTGTTGTAATATAATATCGGGAATATCCGGATTTTCTTCCAAATCTGAATTCATTTTTTTAAAAAGGCATAAATTTCACTGACAGAATATAAAATATGTCATTAATAAATAAATCGTTGTAATAAACATTTTCCATGGATGGATTTTTGTATAAGCGCAAGAAAAGAGGGATCGGAAAAAAAAATCCGTGCGCTGTTCTGAAAATGTGATATTTACTGTATTTTATACACAGTTGAAAATGTAGTATTTTCAGGTAACTATGGAAAATGGTTTTTGGCCAATTGTTTTCAAACTGTGCAAAGTTATAGTTTTCAACACGCTGATCAAAAGTCTTCACGGGCACAAAACCCAAAAACCCCTCTAACCTTCCCAAAATCACCCTCAAAATTCTCCAAATCCCTAGTGATTTTCAAGGCTGATTTTGGGGGGGTTAGAGGGGTTTTTAAGTTTTGTGAACGTAGAGACTTTTGAATAGCGTGTTGAAAACTATTACTTTGCAAAGTTTGAAAACAATTGGCATTTATCTCGTAAACAGTTGCCCCTGGGGGCTTAAATAAGGTAGACATTTTTTATGCAGAGGGATTTATAGTAACTAATTTTTTAATTAACAGGGCAATATACTAGGCTCAAAAAAAGTTATGCCATCTAAAACAAGTGGGGTACGCCGTAGCTGACGCCCTCCACCAGGAACATCAAAAGTATGGACGAATTTAAATTTCTCGCCTCAAAGAACCCCCAAATCCCCAATTTTTTACCGCTATGTCATTTAGCTAAGAAGATATTACGAAAAAACGAAAACAAAATTAAAAGTTTGACACCCTGTATCTTAGTCATTATCAACTTTGGGATAAGGCAAGTTTACGTTAATTGCATTATTTCGACCAAATAAATCTGCTGTTGCTCCATGTCCCATTACTTCTGGGACACCCTGTATAAGAAGGGCTCCACGACACGAAAAATTTATAGGACAAATATTTAAACATTTTTGTTTGGTTTTGCCTATAATATATTTACTCTTATAGTAACGTAATTATCTTTTCTAACTATAAGGTTATCATATTTTCTAGGACAAAAACCTGGACCATATGGAGGATGTGTACCCATTCAAACACCCCCTACGCGACCACCAGTTACTACTACTGAGAAACCATATTGCGCTTCAGGACAACGGGAAGGACCAAACGGGCAATGCATTGATATAGTAACACCGTATTGTGGACCTGGAGAAAAGCCCGGACCATTTGGAGGTTGTGTACCAATACAAACTCCACCTCCACCACCACCGGCTTGTCCACCAGGTCAAAAGCAAGGACCTTATGGCGGATGCGTACCAATCCAAACTCCTCCTCCACCAACACCAGCACCAACTTGTGGACCAGGTAATAAATTATGAAATTTTTTATAGTGGTATAACGCTTTACACTCTCTTTATTTCCTTTTTGTACTTCTTTAAAATTTTATTTATTAAGAAGAGCTAAAGGGTCACCCGGGTAGAAACTAATTTCAAAAAATGAATCTTAAATCACCTTTTAGCAAACAGTTTGTCCACACATCGGTAGATGGTACACATTCTCTTAAATATTATATTTTTGCCTCTCTCTTATAGAGGAAGTTATAGTAAAAATACTGCCCCACTTGCATGGTCGTTAAGGTTTATTAAATTTTCAAATTTTTCGCACAATTTTTTAAAATTTTTTATGCATTAAGAACCTTCTTTTGATAATAATAAGCACAACAATAAAATAATTTTCAATTTGGTGCAGTCGTTCTGAAGTTATAAGCATACATACATTTTGGTGATTTATTTTTATTTATATAGATATTATAATTTAAATTTATAATGTGGATATCATAAAACAGTAAAACTTGTGTTAACGGACACCTTTTATAAAAAATGTCATATATAAATACCCTTAGATAATGGACACCCTTATAAAACATCCACGGCCAGACAAATCTTAATTTTTGTAACCTATTTCAGGTAAATCAACCTTTTTATATTGGCCGGAATTTCTTTGGCTAATTTGTATTTTATTATTTTCTGATGCAAATTTTAAAGGTGAAAATTACCCAACAATAATATTAATGGCCAGGTTCAAATAGCACTAGTGGCTATAGGGGGATTATCTTTACAAAAGTGTTTAATCCTGCCCCTCAAAGGAAAAGATTTGTCACTAAAGGAAAAAATTGATGTTACCTCGGAAAGTGAAAAGTACGCTTTGGTTACGAAAATCGGCTGAAAAGTTTGCGGTTGAAAAATCTCGAATAAATAATATCAACAGAAATAAAGCTGAACTAAACCAAATGTTTGAAAAAGGTGTTAATTTAGAATAAAAGGGGAAATTCCCAAAGTCGGGAGAATCTGCAGTAGATCAAGTCTTCTACAATTGATTCTGCAAAGCAAGAAGTAAAAATGTTCCAATATCTGGACCCCTAATTAAACAAAAAGCACTTGAGGTAGCAAGCAATTTATGAGTGGAAAATTTTGTAGCCTCGAATGGTTAAACAACTGTTACCTGGCAATACTAGCCAGCCTTCTATAAAGGTCAATTATTCTTAATTTTATGGTGGCCGTTATAGACAAGTTTTACTGTATATCAAAATATGGTTCTGCTAATTAAGTTACATTCGATTGTTTATATTTACAAAAAAAATGTGTTCTAGTGTGGTAATTGTAATAAATTTCATGCCCAATCATTTTATATTAAAATTCAAAAATACCTTAATAAGGGTTATTTTTTTAAGGACAAAGACCAGGACCATATGGAGGATGCGTGCCGATTCAAACACCACCACCACCTACAACCCCAAGACCATGCGGACCTGGTAAGTTCGTTAAGTAGTTATGTTTTATACTAAACGAGTTTTGACAATGAAATCTATAAATACTACCATACAAACATTTAATATTGTTTTTCTCTTCAGGCCAGAAACCCGGACCATATGGAGGATGCGTTCCAATTAGAACACCACCCCCTACAACCCCAAGACCGGAATGCGGACCTGGTAAGCATCTAGTAGTTATTGGTTTATTCAAATATTTTATATAAAAAAAATTATAAAATATATTTTAAGATATCATTTACGTGTAAAAACAATATATTCTTTTTTTAAAAGTGTACATTTTACAACGTCTCTTTATTTAAGTCAAATAATTTAAAATAATAATTTTGTGTGTGTAAAATTAAAAAAAAATACTTACATTAAAATATTGTTCTTGTTCTCCAGGCCAGAAACCAGGACCGTATGGAGGATGCGTACCGATTCAAACACCTCCACCAGTTACTCCTACTGAGAAACCATATTGCGCTTCGGGACAACGAGAAGGACCAAATGGACAATGTATTGATATAGTTACACCATCTTGCGGACCTGGAGAAAAACCTGGGCCATTTGGAGGTTGTGTACCAATTCAAACGCCCCCTCCACCAACACCACCACCAACGTGTGGACCTGGACAAAAACCTGGGCCGTATGGAGGTTGTGTACCAATTCAGACTCCACCTCCACCAACACCACCACCAACGTGTGGACCTGGACAGAAACCTGGGCCATATGGAGGCTGCGTGCCAATTCAAACACCACCAACTCCTACCAACCATACTTGGACCAGGACAAAAATATGAAACTAAAATTTTGGGCTAATATTTTAGGTTTGGTTTGTTCAATTATGATCCATTTGGATTTTTGAATACCAATGAAAAAAACTTTGAAGTTGTTTATAACGTGTTAAGAAACACTATAACTTGTGGACCTGACATTGGAACAATATGAGGGGCTGTGCCCAATTCAAACACTGCACCCACTCCTCTCACGACCATCCTGTTGGTACTGACACAAAAAATTATGATAACTAATAAGGTTTAGGGCTAAATATTTTAAGGGGGTTCTTTGGTTTGATTCTAATTGTTATACATTTTTTGAATTTTTTTGTAAGGACCAATGAAGAGATAGAACTTTGAAGTTTTAGTCATTTATTTATACGTGTTTTAAGAATATACATATAATTTTTTTAGCTAAAAAGATTCATTGGAATCAAAGGTATAGCGCTTTAAAGACACCTAACTTGAAAAATGGACGCCCACTTCCTCCACGAAATCAGCTGATTGGCATATCTGAAACTAAAAATTGGGCGGCGTTTAAATCTTTAAGCTTAAATATATGGAATAAAGCATTATAAAAAGAAAATTTAAAAAATTGGATTTTTGACAGACTTCGGAACAAAAATTTCGAATTTCATGTATTTTTGTCAACTTTTTGTTAGAAAAAAATAGAAATATTTTTAATATTGGGGGAATAATTAGTTCATTTTGTGCGTCTATATGTGCTAAGTCAACCCTATAAACTTGAAGTAAATCGGTCAGGCCGTTCTTGAACTATGATGAAGGAAAATAAAAAACATAGTTTTGAGAAAAACGCGTTTGAAGTAAAAATGTTCCAATATCTGAACCGTTAATTAAAAAAAAGTACTTGAGGCAGCAAGCAATTTATGAGTGGAAACGGTTGTAGCCTCGAATGGTTGAACAACTGTTACGTGACAATTATTCTTAATTTTATGGTGGCAGACAAGTTTTACTGTATCTAGAACCGCGATTGTAAGCAAAAGCTGTCGTATTTTTTATAAATTTACTTAACATTTACTTAACATCTTCCATTTATCAAGTTTTTTTATAATATGGTTATTGATAAACTCTTCCAAATATCTATAAAATAATTTCCTTTCTGGTTAAATAATTTGGAAAACGTTAAAACCACTGTATTTTTTTTCTTATTAGGACAAAAACCTGGACCATATGGTGGCTGTGTACCTATTCAAACTCCTCCACCAGTTATTACCACTGAAAGACCATACTGCGCTGCTGGACAACGACAGGGACCAAATGGTGAATGCATTGACGTAACACAGCCATCTTGCGGACCTGGACAAAAACCTGGACCATTTGGAGGTTGTGTACCAATCCAAACTCCACCCAACACCAACGCCACCACCATCTTGCGGACCCGGGCAGAAACCTGGACCTTATGGAGGTTGTGTGCCAATCCAGACTCCACCAACACCAACGCCATCACCATCCTGCGGTCCTGGACAGAAACCTGGACCATATGGAGGTTGTGTACCAATTCAAACACCTACTCCTCCTACTAGACCACCATCTTGTGGACCAGGTAAGGAATTGTTGTTTGATGAACCACGTTTGATGAAGTTTGCTGGATTAAACATAAACATCTTTTATAAATATTTTTTATTTCTTTATTAGATCGTTTTTTATCATTTTTAATGTTAAGTTCGTGTAACTATACAGGCCCTTAAACAGTTCCCACCTCACGATTAGGATCTCAAAAGTATGAGATATACGAGGATGGTAAAATATGGACAAAGTTGCATATTTATGGGCGTATGTTGCCATTTAAAAGTTTAAAAATTTCAAGAATTTTCAGAGATATCTAAAAAAAAAACAAAATTTTAGAAAATCTTTTTTTCTGGCTTCATTTCAAATAGCTTTTTCATTTACATTGCCACTTTTTTCGGCTGTTTACTGGTACCTTTAGTTTTCACATTCAACGAATTTGTCACTTGGCCACCATCATCAACGTTATTTTTTCTTTTGGGCTCCATATTGGATTTTTACATAAGTGAATAGTGCTTCTTATTCTGATTTTGACAATGCATAACACAAAATACCTTGAAGGCTGGTAACCCTATTTATTTTCAAAAAATATTTTTTTTTAGTTGACTTAATTCCAGCGTTCTTTTCTTGTTTTTTGTAAGAAGAAAGCACTACAGATTTTTGAAAGAATTAGGTTGTTTAAACAATAAAACGCAAGATATAATATTAAAACTTCGTTATAAATTTAAAAGAAATATTTTTAAAATTTAAAATAAATACGGCGCTTTCTACTGGTTATTTTTTAGGTACAAAAGCTTGTAAATGGAAATAATGCACAACTATTAAATGTTCGTTTTATAAACATACCCAAAATATTAGTATTTCAAAAGTAAGCAAAACAAATTAAAAAGTACAAATTGATAACACATAATTTTATACACATAAATTAATCTACTCTATCTAATTTTGTGATAATCTTAGTAATTGTACCAAAATTTTTCATCTAAGTTTTTTTTTGCATACCATAATTATCGTACATAATTTATTAATCATCTAAACAGTACTATTTTTAAAGGAAAATCCGTTGTACATGATGGTTTTTTGCTGTGTTTGCCATCGGACTGTTATCCATTTTCCTTACCCTCTGAAGAGGAAGGTTAGTAAATTATTCCTGTACGTTTATATGCCTTGTTTTCGTTATTTGGGTCTTTTTAAAAAGGTTTAAAAAATATGATTTACAATGATAAAATTTAAGGGGTGGCCAGAAAATACAAAAAATATTAATTTGCTTAAAGTAAACAGACCTTATTTTGTAAGATATAATTAAAGTCACTTTTAATTTTTAAAGTTTGTTTTAAAAAATAATTAAGATATGCGATATCAACAAAACAAAAAATGCCAATTTAATTTTCTTTATTTGTTTATAATATTTAATTTAATAAATTTCTTTATGGGTGTCAAACGTTTTACAATCTTAAAAAGTAATTTTAGCTTACTGTCGATATTTAGAAAGCTTTTTTAAACTAACGAGTATTACAGTAAAAATATTTGAAGATTGTATGCACTGTAGGCTTATGTTTTGGTTTAGGATTAAAGCATGAAAAATTAAATTAAAAGAGTACTTTAAAACAAAAAGTAGATTGATTACCTTCGTGAAATACCTCATATAAAAATATTTTTCGTAGATAGTTATGCATGGATATTACCCACAGATTTTCCTTTAAATGTGCTTGTATTTAATTTGTTTTAACTAAATTTAAAAAGGTATGCAAAAGTCAATACTGTTTTCCTAAAATTTTAGTTAGTACATTTAGCTCATATAGCTGTAATACTATATTTAATTTAAATAATTACTTTTTTCAGGACAAAAACCTGGACCATACGGAGGATGCGTGCCAATCCCAACTCCACCCACACCAACGCCATCTCCATCTTGCGGATCCGGCCAGAAACCTGGACCGTATGGAGGTTGTGTACCCATACAAACGCCCACTCCACCAACTAGGAGACCATATTGTGCTGCTGGGCAAAGAGAAGGTCCCAATGGACAGTGTATTGATGTGACACCACCTCCAACTCCGACGCCAGCATGTCCACCTGGTCAAAAACGAGGACCTTACGGAGATTGTGTACCAATTCAGACTCCTCCGCCACCACCACCACCACCAACCTGCGGACCTGGTCAAAGACCTGGACCATATGGAGGGTGCATACCAATCCAGACACCTCCACCAACAACGAGGAGGCCATACTGTGCTGCAGGACAAAGAGAAGGACCAAACGGACAATGTATTGATGTAACACCACCTCCAACTCAACCACCAACCTGTCCACCTGGCCAAAAACTTGGACCATATGGCGGATGTGTAGTAATAAGGACTCCACCCCCACCTACCAAAAGACCATATTGTGCTGCTGGACAACGAGAAGGACCCAATGGACAATGCATTGACATAACATCACCTCCACCATCTTGTGGTCCTTCTGAAAAACCTGGACCCTATGGAGGTTGTGTACCGATTCAGACTCCAACTCCACCAACGCAAAGGCCAACTTGTGCACCGGGTAAAAATTTAGCTTTTTTATATTATCTAAGTATTTACAAAATATTTAGTGATTTAGTACTTAAAATAGAGAGATAAATTTGTATCTTTTCATAAATTTTTATTTTTAGGTGAAAAATTAGGACCTTATGGACAATGTGTACCCATTCAAACTCCACCACCTCCAACTCGACCGACTTGCCCACCCGGTCAGAAACTAGGTCCATATGGAGGTTGTGTGACAATAGAACGTCCAACACCCCGTCCTTGTCCTCCTGGAACCATTAAAACTCCTTCCGGAAGATGTGAACCAACTCCAACTCCTCCAAGACCAGTCACCTGTCCTTCTGGTAGCTTTTTGGGTCCCTCCGGAAACTGCGTAAGACCTACACCCACACCGCCTTCAACCTCAAGAACTTATCTCCCGCCAAAAACGTATGTACCTACAACCAAACCATCCACACAATTCACTCGCCCTTCACCAGCACCATTTACTACCACACAAAGACCATCGCCTAGCACTGGTAGACTAACAACACCTAGCTTCACCACCAAAATACCAAGTGGTTTTACTAGTACACCTGCTCCTTCGTGTCCCCCAGGGTCATTTCTGAGTCAGGAGGGTACCATTTGCCAATATACTTATTCTACCCCCAAGGCCACATCCCCTGCCCCACGTATCCTACATCCAAAGCGTGTCCTTTTGGAACAAAATTTAACTCTAATACTAACCAATGCGAGTCAGTATATCAGACTACCACACCTCCTAAGACGTGTACTTTTGGTAGTAAACTAAATCCTTTTACTGGACAATGTGAAACTTTACCGCACACAACACCCAGACCAACATCTAAAACATGCGCTTTTGGAGAACAACTAAATGCGTTTACCAACAAGTGTGAACCTCTTTTAACTACTAAGCCCACTCCGACCAAACCAAAGGTATGCGGGTTTGGGCAAAGATTAAATGTACGTACTGGTCAATGCGAAACAATTCCTACAACAAAAATAACTTCTGGTTACACTTATCCTACACCTTCAGTTACATTTGAAGAAACTCCTAGAACCACACCCTCAACTTTACGATGTGGTTTTGGGTTAAAGCTAAATTCAGCTACTGGTCAATGTGAATCAGTTACCACACCACGACCTCCACAGACTCCCAAAACCTGTGGTTCAGGTCAGAGATTAAATGTTTTTACTGGTCAATGTGAAACTCTAACAACTTCAAGACCTCCTACTACTACTCAAAAGGTTTGTGGCTTTGGTCAAACGTTTAACAAATTTACCGGTGAATGTCAATCAGTAACCACTTCTCGGCCCACCACAACGTCTCAAAAAATTTGCGGTTTTGGTCAAAAGTTAAATTCACTTACAGGTCAATGTGAAGTTACTGTAACCACCACTCAGAAGTCTTGTGGTTTTGGAGAAAGGTTTAATACATTTACTGAACAATGTGAGTCAGTTTCGACTACGAAACCAACACCAACTACTCGCAGAGAGTGTGCATTTGGACAACGTTATAATGTACGTACCGGACAATGTGAATCAATTTCAACCAAACCAAGTACCGGGTATACTTATCCCACACCTTCAGTAACATTTGAAGAAACTCCTAGAACTACATCCTCAACTTTGAGATGTGGCTTTGGTTTGAAACTAAATCCAGCTACTGGTCAATGTGAATCAGTTACCACACCACGACCTCCGCAGACTCCGAAAACTTGTGGTTCAGGTCAGAGATTAAATGTTTTTACTGGTCAATGTGAAACTCTAACAACTTCAAGACCTCCTACTACTACTCAAAAGGTTTGTGGCTTTGGTCAAACGTTTAACAAATTTACCGGTGAATGTCAATCAGTAACCACTTCTCGGCCCACCACAACACCTCAAAAAATTTGCGGATTTGGTCAAAAATTAAATCCACTTACAGGTCAATGTGAAGTAACTGTAACCACCACTCAGAAGTCTTGTGGTTTTGGACGAAATTTCAACAAACAATGGTTCTTATCCCACACCTTCAGTACATTTGAAAAACTCCAGAACACACCCTCAACTTTAGATGGTTTGTTAAACTAAATCAGTACTGGTCAGTGAACTTACCACACCAGACCTCCCAGACTCCAAAACTTGTGGTTCAGGTCAGAGATTAAATGTTTTTACTGGTCAATGGAAACTCTAACAACTTCAAGACTCCTACTACTACAAAAGGTTTGTGGCTTTGGTCAAACGTTTAACAAATTTACCGGTGAATGTCAATCGTACCACTTCTCGGCCCACCACAACCCTCAAAAAATTTGCGGTTTTGGTCAATTAAATCCACTTACAGGTCAATGTGAGTAACGTAACCACCACTCAAAAGTCTTGTGGTTTGGAGAAAGGTTTAATACATTTCTAACAATGTGGTCAGTTCGACTACCAAACCAACACCAACTACTCAGAGAGTGTGCATTTGGACAACGTTATAATGTACGTACCGACAATGTGAATCAATTTCAACCAAACCAAGTACCGGTATATTATCCACACCTTCAGTAACATTTGAAGAAACTCCAGAACTACACCTCAACTTTAGATGTGGTTTGGTTGAAACTAAATCCAGCTACTGGTAATGTGAATCAGTTACCACACCAAGACCTCCGCAGACTCCAAAACTTGTGGTTCAGGTCAGAGATTAAATGTTTTTACTGGTCAATGTGAAACTCTAACAACTTCAAGACCTCTACTACTACTCAAAAGGTTTGTGGCTTTGGTCAAACGTTTAACAAATTTACCGGTGAATGTCAACGTAACCACTTCTCGGCCCACCACAACACTCAAAAAATTTGGATTTGGTCAAAATTAAATCCACTTACAGGTCAATGTGAATAACGTAACCACCACTCAAAGTCTTGTGGTTTGGAGAAAGGTTTAATCATTTACCAACAATGTGAGTCGTTCGATACCAACCAACACCAACTACTCGCAAGATGTGCATTTGGACAACGTTATAATGTACGTACGGACAATGAATCAATTTCAACCAAACCAAGTACCGGATATACTTATCCCACACCTTCAGTTACATTTGAAGAAACTCAGAACACACCTCAACTTAGATGTGTTTGGGTTGAAACTAAATCCAGCTACTGGTCAATGTGAATCAGTTACCACACCAAGACCTCCGCAGACTCCAAAAACTTGTGGTTCAGGTCAGAGATTAAATGTTTTTACTGGTCAATGTGAAACTCTAACAACTTCAAGACCTCCTTCTACTTCTCAAAAGGTTTGTGGCTTTGGTCAAACGTTTAACAAATTTACCGGTGAATGTCAATCCGTAACCACATCTCGGCCCACCACAACGTCTCAAAAAATTTGCGGTTTTGGTCAAAAGTTAAATTCACTTACAGGTCAATGTGAAGTAACTGTAACCACCACTCAGAAGTCTTGTGGTTTTGGAGAAAGGTTTAATTCATTTACTCAACAATGTGAGTCAGTTTCGACTACCAAACCAACACCAACTACTCGTAGAGAGTGTGCATTTGGACAACGTTATAATGTACGTACCGGACAGTGTGAATCAATTTCAACCAAACCAAGTACCGGATATACTTATCCCACACCTTCAGTTACATTTGAAGAAACTCCTAGAACTACACCCTCTACCTTACGATGTGGTTTTGGGTTGAAACTAAATCCAGCTACTGGTCAATGTGAATCAGTTACCACACCAAGACCTCCGCAGACTCCAAAAACTTGTGGTTTAGGTCAGAGATTAAATGTTTTTACTGGTCAATGTGAAACTCTAACAACTTCAAGACCTCCTACTACTACTCAACAGGGTTGTGGCTTTGGTCAAACGTTTAACAAATTTACCGGTGAATGTCAATCAGTAACCACCTCTCGGCCCACCACAACACCTCAAAAAATTTGCGGATTTGGTCAAAAATTAAATCCACTTACAGGTCAATGTGAAGTAACTGTAACCACCACTCAGAAGTCTTGTGGTTTTGGAGAAAGGTTTAATACATTTACTCAACAATGTGAGTCAGTTTCGACTACCAAACCAACACCAACTACTCGCAGAGAGTGTGCATTCGGACAACGTTATAATGTACGTACCGGACAATGTGAATCAATTTCAACCAAACCAAGTACCGGATATACTTATCCCACACCTTCAGTTACATTTGAAGAAACTCCAAGAACTACACCCTCAACTTTAAGATGTGGTTTTGGGTTGAAACTAAATCCAGCTACTGGTCAATGTGAATCAGTTACCACACCAAGACCTCCGCAGACTCCCAAATCTTGTGGTTCAGGTCAGAGATTAAACGTGTTTACTGGTCGATGTGAAACTTTAACCACTTTAAGGCCACCTACTACTACTCAGAAGATTTGTGGATTTGGTCAAACGCTTGACAAATATACTGGTGAATGTCAATCAGTAACCACTTCTCGGCCCACGACAACATCTCAGAAGATTTGTGGTTTTGGTCAAAAATTAAATTCATTGACAGGTCAATGTGAAGTAACCGTAACCACAACTCAAAAATCGTGTGGTTTTGGAGAAAGGTTAAACACATTTACACAACAATGTGAGTCAGTTTCAACTACAAGACCGACGCCAACTACTCGCAAGGTATGTGCTTTTGGACAACGTTTTAATGTACGTACCGGACAATGTGAATCAATTTCAACCAAACCAAGTACCGGGTATACTTATCCCACACCTTCAGTTACATTTGAAGAAACTCCAAGAACTACACCTTCAACTTCAAGATGTGGCTTTGGGTTAAGGTTAAATCCAGCAACTGGTCAATGTGAGTCAGTTACCACACCTCGCCCTTCGCAAACTCCAAAATCATGTGGTTCAGGTCAGAGATTAAATGTTTTTACTGGTCAGTGTGAGTCTTCTACAACTTTTAGGCCAACTTCAACTCCGCAGAAAATTTGCGGTTTTGGTCAAACGCTAAACGTATATACAGGTCAATGTGAATCTACTACATCTTATCCATCGTCGACGCCTAAGGCTTGTCGATCGGGTCAAAGACTAAATGAAATTACCGGTCAATGCGAATTCGTAACGACTCCAAGAACAACTTCAGCTACACGAAAGTCTTGCGGATTTAATGAAAGATTAAATCCGATATCTGGTATATGCGAAATAGTTACCACTGCTCGACCTACACCCCCTACCCCAAAAAGTTGTCTCGGAGGATTTGTTTATAATATTCGTACCGGACAATGTGACAAAGTTACACCTTCACCAGAATCTCAGTGTAGATTTGGTACCATACTTAACAGGCAAACGGGTATTTGTGAAACCATCACAGTGCCAACTACAGTTTCGCCGTCCACACAAACTAGACCCACTACGTCAATAACACAAAAACAGTGCCCCTTTGGTTCTAAGTTAAACTCGTTTACTGGTCAGTGTGAAGTATCAACTACTACCCAAAAAACAACTGAAAGAACAGGATACACCTATCCAACACCTAAAATTCCATTTGAAGAAACCCCAACTACTCCTAGGGTACGGCCTACACCACCTCCAACAGAAAGACCTTGCCCATATGGTACAACACGCAATAAATTTACAGGACAATGTGAACAAGTTACCCAAACAACTGCTTCTAGACGCCCTACACCTTCTTCTACAGAAAGACCTTGTCCGTTTGGAACAATACGAAATACGTATACCGGACAATGTGAACAAATTACACAAACACACCTTCCATAAAACCTACTCCACCTTCTACGGAAAGACCTTGTCCGTTTGGAACAACACGAAATACGTATACCGGACAATGTGAACAAATTACACAAACTACATCTTCCATAAAAACTACTCCACCTTCTACGGAAAGACCTTGTCCGTATGGAACAACACGAAATACGTTTACAGGACAATGTGAACAAATTAGACAAACGACTCCTTCACCAACGGAAAGACCATGTCCACCTGGAACTCAACGCAATACTTTTACTGGGGCATGTGAATCCAGCTTTACAACTTCAGTAACTACCGGTAGAACCGGATATACATATCCAAGCCCTCACATTCCATTTGAGGAAACAACTAGTAGAAAGCCCACCACGAAACCAACCCCTGGACAAGAGTCATGCACATTTGGCCAAGTTCTTAATCCATTTACAAAAAAATGTGAATCTTCTACTACTAAACCAACCACTGTAACTTCCTTTACTCCTCGACCAAAAACCTGCTCGTATGGATATCGATTTAATGTTAACACTCAACAGTGTGAACGTACGACTCAAAGTACTTACCGACCCACTGAATCTACTGAACGTACTTCTACGTCTTTTGAAACTTCACCAACTTTGCGACCATCACGTAGATGTTTAGAAAATGAAAAATATAATCCTAGAACAAGGCAATGTGAGCCCATTTCTACAATAACACCATTTCCGTCAGTAACACCTCCAACTTGTCCTCCGGGGCAAGCTCCTTCCCCTTCCGGTTATGGTTGTGAAAGCATTAGAACAACCCCAAAACCTTGTCCATCTGGCAGTAAATTAAATATTGCTACTGGTGCATGTGAAACTCTTTCAACGGGACCAACACCCCCACCAGCTAAAACCTGTGGTTATGGCTTACGCATAAATCCTATTACAGGACAATGTGAACGTATCCCACAAACCACTCCACGACCTAGTGAACGCCCTGGATATACATACCCCAAACCTTCTACTCCATTTGAAACTCCTACAACTTTTAGACCTGTAACTCGTTGTCGCTTTGATGAAAGATTTAACCCTATAAGTAGGCAATGTGAGAGTATAAGTAGTCCATCCCCTAGACCAACATGTCCTCCAGGTCAAGTATTGTCTGCCTCAGGATATGGCTGTGAATTTACCAGAGTTCCTCCTCCAAAAGAATGTACATCTGGCACTAAACTAAACCCTCTTACAGGCAACTGCGAAACGGTAACTACTTTAACTCCAACGACTTTTAGACCCTCTACATACCCCACCGTTGTCAAAACATGTCCTCCAGGTAAAGTGCCTGGTCCTAGAGGTTGTCAATCTTTACCGACAACACCCCAAGCTCCGTCGACCGGATACCATTATCCCCAGCCAAATAAAACTTTTGAAATAGAAACTCATAAACCAGGATGTCCACCTGGATCGATACGTTCTCCCTTAGGGGGGTGTCAAAAGCTAAGATGTCCTCCTGGTAGTTTTCCAGGACCATCAGGAAAATGCGAGAGGTCTGGAAGTACTCCACAACCTAAAACTACTTGCCCCTTTGGTCAAATATACTCACCTGTAACGAATGCATGCGAATTTCCAACAAACACATTTGAACCATCCTCACCACAACCATCCACTAATAAACCAAATGTAACTCCTGGAAAACCTACTTTTAGCAGACCCACAAGCCCTCCCGGAGGAATCGGTTACCCTACAACTACGCCAAGATACAACGGTGGTTCTGATATTTATCCTGGAGATAGATTGGAGCCTGGTAAGTAAATTTTGTTCAGCACATTATCCACATATCATTAGTTCTCAAAAATAAAAACTTTAATTCTGTTAAAAAAGTTTTATGCCTTGGGGTCGTTTTACAGCTACGAGAACTACTTTGAAAATTATTGGCATGTGACGACAATTAAAACAATAACTAATTCGTATTTTTCGATATCTAATTATACAATTATTCTGACTAGAATTTTTGAAATAAAAAAAGTTACCATGTCCTATTTTTTTCATCAGAAAAATTTTTGGTTTATCAAATTAGGTTTGTAATGTTAATCTACTTTCTGAATTTATTATTCTAAATACATACAGAGCTACCTTAAAATTTTGGAAAAAAGGGTTAAAACATTTAAGGGGGTGACCCAGGGTGATTATCCCTCCCAGAGCAAAGAACTCCTCCCGGAAAAATCTGCTAAATATAGATAAAATATGCCCTAAAAATATTTTTTGCAGTCTTAGCTGCTACGAAAGTTCATGGTCGGTATTAATCTTTGATGGCTGATGAATTAAAAATATTGACTGTTAGTGAATTGACAATTTTAATCGATATTTTGACAAATAAAGCTTTAATTTAAACAGATGTTTTCTTTGCTTAACTGAAATGAAGTCAACCGATTTAGAGATCATCACTATTTTATAGATTAAAAGCTGAAACGAATACATCTTAAAACATAAAAATATGATATCGTGCTGATTTGACGGTGCTGCAAACTTTTCTGGGCATATATCAGGTAAGAATAATACTTCTCAAGAATGTAGTTGGGCGACACCATTTATATTCACTGTGTGTAGAGTCCACCTTCTAAAAATAGCGGTAACATCAGCTAGAAACATGTTTTACTCTGTAGAAAGGACGATACATACTGGAAAAGATATTAACAAACTATTTTACAAATCATTTAAAAAAGAAACATTGCTTCAAGCTATTCAGCATATAAGAATTTTTAAAACTTTATGTTATTCATTAACTGTCATTGAGTTGATTTAGTCAATTTGGTTTTGTAAATAGAGATGTAATGTTTTGTTAACTTGTTGCCGTTTAACGAATTCTCGGATAGAAATTAAGTAGGTGGTAGGTTTAAAGTGAGTGAACTTTTTACGCCCTCCACTGTGACCGCTCGGTCTATTGTGGCCCACACCTTTTTATATTTCTCCCAATAGGATCGGACTTCTAATGAATCCGATACAGATTGGAAGAGAAGTTCTTACATCTCCTCTTGCCCTCTTTGTCGCTACCGGACACGAGCACAATGTGTTCTGATGTGTCCTGGTGTCCCTGTCTCCTGGAGAGTATAACGAGCAGACGATTAGATCCATCATGCCCTCCTCTCCCGGTCTAGTGACGTGGGTAGCTACCAGGTCCTTGTTACAGGAACCAGATGTTTTTCTGAGGCCGCATCTCCGGCCTTATCCTATGAAAACGGTCTTATCCGCTTTCTGTTTAAAGCCAGGGAACCCTTTTTCCTATAAAAGGGATTTAGGGAACCCTTCCTTAGCACCTGTTTGTTCGGGATGGATTAGCCCTTCCCCGTGCAAACAGCGCCGGATTTATCCGTTTCGGTCAGGGCACCTTTGTCACTTTTTTCCTGTGAAAGCGGTTCTGTCCTCTTTCTGTTTGGAGCTCTGGAAGTAATAGTCCACCACGGCAGAGTCCCGCATTACCGCAGTAAGGCTAGATACTCTGAGAGGTCGCCCCGTATCTCAGAGGCACCGTTGGGGTCATTTTAGCTTCGGATCCCGTTCCATACGGTGGCAACAAGAGTTGCCGGTAACCAGCAACTCTAGCGCATGTTCCAAAAGATCCTACTGGGCCCAACCACAACGACGATGTGTGAACACAGCGGTTGGGTAGATATTAAGTAAACAAACCTTGTTTGGCATTAAACTAATGAAAGAGGAAAGGCGGGAGAGTTCTTGTAAACACACTGCACCGACAACGTTGAGTAAACACACTGAATAATATCACTCCAAAAATAATAACTTTTTCAATGTTTATGGCATTGCATCATGAATAACATTTTTATAAATCGGTGATTCTTCATTGTTAAAAATTATTTTTAAAGCCAGAAAATTATTTTTATTTATTATCTGAAGTGGCAGATAGATGTCATTCTCTTTAGATGCTCAGTTCGATTGCTGTTGATCGAGTCAGTTTACAAAACTTGTTATTGAATAATACAACCAAACAAAAGAAAAATTGACATTTAAGTGTCGTAAAATACCTGATTTAATATAATTTTTTATCAAACGAATACAGCAGCTGTCCAAATCAACCTTGTTGCCGGTGCAATCGGATCTTGGAACTGTCATATGAATAAATGTTTATATTTAAATTGATGTTACCTATATTAACACAAAAACCAAAATTTTTTAAATAATTTTATTACATTTTCAAGATAATTTCCTGATTTTAATTTTTGAGATCTGGCAATTTATTTACATTTTTCAAAACAAAAACAAACAGATCACTATACCAAACACCCTGCCTACAAATAGCGTTGCGTTAATTCTAGTCCTTGTGTCTCTAGTCGTTCGTGCCGTATTATATTTTTGCAAAAATTTGTCGTTTTTGACTTTTTTGCATCATGAAGTTTGTAATATGAAAGACCGAAAAAAAATTATAAGGATGTCAGTTTTTTTTAACTGATTCCTACACTATTTAAAAAGATCATTTTATAATGTCTTACAATATACCAAAAACCAATATTCCTTAATATTTCCAAGGTTCTCTGTCGGCTAAACAAACCAATTTTAGATATAGCTAAGTTAGCTTAACTCGACCAATTTTGACATCATATTAGAAGTCTCATAAAATTTTCTATGTATGTCTTAAGAACATCCTGTATTATTATTTATAAGACAATTAAGAAAAACTATAAATGTTGGCCATGTTTTATTCTTCTTTTTGTATAATTATTATTTTATTAATATTTGACCTATAAATTTAGATAAGACTGGATCTCCCGGTAGTAACGTCCCAGTTAAAGTAAGACCACCAGGCCAGGAAAGGAACCAAACCACAATACCAGAAGATTTAATCCCAGTAGGCTGTGCTGCTGCTCTTAAATGTGTGCAAGAAATTTACTGTACTGCCGAAGGATTCGTGAGTCCTGTACCTGTTGTGTTGACCAAGGAACAAGAATTGCTACGAGCACCTTCTACAGTAAGTACAAATATAAACTAGGTTTCTTTTAAAGAATTTTCCTTAAAAAGAAGAACGATTTAAAGAATCCTAAAAAGTTTTTTTTTGTTTATTTATGGATACAGTCTTTGAAATAAATCTAATATCATTAGGGTGTCCTAAATTCAAGCTCATACGAAAAAGCATGGTATTGAACACTTTGCTTACTTAAATGGTTTAGCTTTCTCTAGGTAGTATATATTTAAGGTTAAAAAAATATCTGTGGTTTTTATTTAATCTGTAAATTTGTTTAAATCGAATTACCGTATTCGGCAGATGTTCTTGTTTTAATTAATTAGAAACAGGTATATCAACATCCAATTTTAAAAGTAAGGTGTTTTTCTAACTTTAAGATTTGACACTTATTGTCAAAGATAAATTTCAACTATATATATTTTCAATAGGGTTATAAAACTGAAGAAAAATATATAGTATGTCCCTATAAAAAACCTATGTATACTTTGTATTTCCAAAACAAAACCAATAGTAGACAACAAAGTGACAAAAGGGCAAACCCAAGATTTATTTTTAATATTCTGCTAAACATGAGCATCAAATCTTTAAAATTTACAAAAATATGCAATTGCAAAAGAGGGTACGTCGAAGACATGTTTTTGATTTAAGGTCAAATTTTTAAACACGGTTAGATGTAGGTATAAGACATTATACACAAAATGTATTTAGAACTGCACGCATATTTCTAAAATACATTGATAAACAGGGTGTTCCATTTAAAATAAGCAATTTGACCAAAACTTCCGATTAAACAGGAAGTGACAAAAAGTTAAAAATATTTTTAAAAAGAAGCACATCGGAAACTTACCTTGATTCCTAATTTTAAAAATCGTTTCTAGATTACATCCCAAAAAACTTTTATTAAACGGGTTGTATGGGTAAATAACACAATACAATTTTAGATTTGGTTTTTAAAGTTAAAATTTTTTTTCGTTAAAAGTGCTTTAGAATTACCAAAATTAAAAACACACAATTTTTTTTGATCAAGATTATCGAACATTTTTAGTAAATTATAAAAAAAAACAGATGTTATTGATTAAATTGGTATACAATATATCCTTTTGACCATAAAATTTTCTTCCTGAAGAAATGTCACCCAATTATATTTAAATATATCAAAACTTGTTAAAATTATTAGAATTTTAAAGGATTTAGTGCTTATACAACGTAATTATTTAGGAGCATTCGCCAAAAAATTTCAAGAAAAGATTTTCCCAATCTGAGCTTTATTGGTTCATAAAATATATTTTTTTTAGGTTTGTCGTGACATAGAATCCGGTACCCTTGGTAAATGTTGCAGAGATCCTAACTACCAGGACCCATGGCCTTCCGCGAATCTCGTTAACGGTGTGGACGATGGTCAGTACGCTGAAGACGACTCCATTGGACAATACAAAGGTAGTAGAAAGTAGAAGATTGTGCTTAGTGTAGATGTAGTTTACGATGTAGTTGATAAGGCTTAACTTGTAAAAAAAATCTAACAATACTCAGTAAATAATACTTTTATTTTATTAAATACATTAAAATAATGGGCAAATGTAATTAAAGTTAATTTTTTTTTTTTATATATATATATATATATATATATATATATATATATATATATATATATATATATATATATATATATATATATATATATATATATTTTACATTATTTTGACACAAATATCTAGAATTTTAATGTGGTATTTTAAACTTTAACCTTAAAATTACCTCCTTATCAAAATCTTATTTTTTAATGCATTTTTATAAACACTTGATTAGCCGAAATTAATAACTTTTTATACTTATTTTGGTATTACAAAAATGCTCCAAACTATTTTGCATGTTTTTTTAATACATCATTTGTTGTAGAAAAAAAAACAATTAATAATTTTTTCACAAATTAATGTATTAAAAACATGACTTGAATAATTTTTTATTATTTTGTCCATTGAAAAAAAATCTATTTAAAATCAATAAGGCTAATTAAAACTGCATTATTTTATAATAATACTTATATATAATATTATATAAGTTTTTATTATTAATTTAAAAATTAAAATTTAAGTTTAAAAGGCTTTTAGGTTTATTTGCCCATTATTTTAAGAAATTTCACAAAAAAATGTGTTCCGGTACTTGGTATATTATGAAAATTTCTATCACATACATACGAAAATTTATAATAATGCATGTCAAATTTTGATCAACTTTTGTACGTTATTAAAATAATTAAAACTATGTACAGCTGCTGCAAATAATAAGGTTCCCATTGTTTTTTTGATTCACGACTGTACCAACTCTATTTAAAAAAAAAACATTGTATAAATCCGTTGTTTGAAACTTAATTTAAATAATTTATTTTTATAGCAGTTAAATCTATTGATTTCAATTCGAAAGATATCAAAGAACAAGTTTGTTTAAAATATTTTGCAAAGCATTTTCGCGATTTAATATTAAGCAAATAGTGACAAGGAATCTCGTTACAGACTTTTCACCTTTTGCTTAAAAAAATAGGGAGTTGGGATAAAAAATAAATCCGTGTAAGCAGACACTTAAAAGAAGAAATATAATTAAAGGCTAGTGTTTCAGAGACTACCTATACATCTGTGAATCAGTATTTCTTAGTTAATTGGTTGATATGCCTAACACTTTGAAACATATTTATTTTTATGCCCTATTAAGTAAAAGTATTTATTTTAAAGTTTTTTAATTATAAAAAAGGAAAAGAAAAAGGAAAAAAATAAAACTCTTTTTTAAATATTATGTAAAAGTACAAAAACACATTTGGCCAGTATTAACATGACACGAATCAAAATTTGACATGTTTTTAAAACACTTTTTCGCAAGTGCCATTGGCTTATTAAAAACCGGTAGGAACTATTTAATTAAGTTTTAAATTTTAATAAACATATATATTTTTTATATAAATAAGCAAATACGTTTTTGTCATTTTTCAAGGTGAGACGTACCTATATTTTTTTACTGCCAACATATAGAAATAAAGAATATCTGTTTGAAGATTACAAAAAACTAAAGCGCTATATTTACATCCGAAAAGGTATACAGGAGTTTTAAATAAGCCTTTTTTATTACCAAAAGTTTTATACAGGACCACCAAGTTGCGATTGACCACCATTTTATTTTGGAATCAAAAAATATATCTTAGTTCATAAATTATGGATACATATATATATATATATATATATATATATATATATATATATATATATATATATATATATATATATATATATATATATATATATATATATATATATATATATATATATATATATATTATATATATATATATATATATTGTGGTGGACTTAAAAAAAATGTTTTTTTTCTTAACTATAGTGAAAATATATTTTAGGACCCCGAAAAATAAGGGTGTAAAAAGGAGAGCTCTTAATTTTAATATTAAGTGGTGTCTCACCGCCATTTTTAATTTCTTTCCCGTTTAAATAACACGAAAAATGTTTTGTTTTAATTTGGAATTTTATTGCTTTCTAACCAATAGTACTGTTATAAAAATCAGTACATATTCTCGTTAGAAATTAAATGATCTACAAAAAAGGTCCAATATGATTTTTCGCTAAGTTGGCGCGTTTAAAATTTATTCAAGGCTAGTGTTTAACTTTAAATGGTGTATGATGACTGCTACAAGTTTTTAAACTTTATCTCAAAATAATGGCTCAAAAACATAAAAAATCATATATTTTATAAGGTTTATTCCTCTTATTTTGCGAATTTATAGAGAAAAACTTCTGTAGTTTTGCACGATTTAAATTATTTTGTGATAAAGTTTAAATAATTGTAGAAGTCATCATATACCATTTTAGTTTAAACTTTAACCTCACATAACTTTTAAACGAGTCAACATAGCAAAAAATCATATCGGACCTTTTTTGTAGATCGTTTAAATTACAACAAAAATAATATTTAATTATAATAACAGTACTATTCGTTAAAACGCAATAAAATTTCAAATAAGAACAAAAATATTTTCCGTGTTATTTAAATTGGTAATTGAAAATCGCGATAAGACACCTCTTAATATTAAAAATAAAGGCTGCCTTTCTAACACGCTCATTTTTTGGTGTCCTGAACATTTTTTTCACTACAGTTTTGAAAAAAAAATTTTTTTGGCTTAAATTAGAGGTTTAAAAAAAATTAAAGTTTTTATGAATTTACCTATTTTTTCTGTCTTTTAAATATTTTTTAGATTGTATAGGCATTGTTTTTTTCTTATCTCTTTTGAGTTAAGGCTAGGTATTTATAATAAGAACAGTTAAAAATAGAATATATTCGATGTTTCACGGATTATTTTCAGTTTTTGTAAAAAAAAAGGTTTTTAGTCTTCTCCATTGACCATTAATTAAGGTTAAGCCTCGTGACACACCCCTAACAGCTTAAAATTAAAACGACAGACACGTTTTTTAAAACACACTGTATACCTTATTCCAAAACGTTTAATAAAAAAAAATGGAAACACCAATCTCCGCAAAAAATCGGTGACCACAAGCTGGCTTCATTTTTGAAGTTGGCCTTTTTGCCAACGACTTATTTGAATTTGATGTTTATTTTTTTAATTGTAGCTTTATTCCTTTTTAATTATGGTATAAAATCTTAAAAAGTTAAAGCTAGAGGGTGATTCCAGTAAACACCTTGTATTAAGCAGCTACTGAAGCTGCTGCTTCATACGGGGTGTAACAAATTGGGGGAAAAAACCTCGTGGCAAAAATTTTTAACATAGCATAGTTACTACATAATAAATCTTTAATTAAAAAAAAATAAAATCAAATTAGCGGTTCGCAAGTAAGCCAAAAATGACAGCCAATATTTAGTGGCCATTTTTGTGGAGATAAGTATATATAACACAAGTCTTCAAACATGATTTTAAAGGCACTGCCCCATATTTAACATATGTAAAAAGTTTTATTAAATAATATCGATTAGTCTAAATAATAAATAGAATAACTCTACTGTGGCTGTACAATTTTTGTATTATTATTACCTGTATGATATTAAAAATAATTTATTGTAAAACATCGAGAAGAATTTTTTAATAAACCTGTTATAAAAATACTTTTGTTATTTTATTTTAATGTATTCACCATTGACAGTAGAAATCCCCATATTATCTCCCAATAAACAAGATTGTTTATTTAAATTTCTAACAATAAACAAAAAACTTATAAGCTTTATTATATTATAATGAAGCAGGAGAGAATTAATTAAATTTTCAAGCAATAAAAGTAAATAAGAAAATTTATGTCGCTGAGGGGCAGTCGCGGTATTTTTGACCTTGAAAAATGACAAATGGCGAAACGGCGTCGCTCAAAATGACCTTGAAAGCTAAAAAAAATCTGATAATTTATGTAAAAGTCGGGAAAAGCAATATAATAAATTACCTGTGATGTAACCTAATGAAGAACTTGTTAGTGAGATAATCTCGAATAACGGAAAATTGTTGAATAATATTTGTAGTGATTGTTTTAGAGATTCGTTAAATGTCGGTGATAATATTTTTAAATAACTTTAGTTTTTACAGCATTTGTTACACAGTGTCTTCGTAAAAAGTCCTTATTAAATAAGTTTAAATAAAATTCAATTTTGAATATTTAGATTTATAATAAAAAAAATAACCTCTTAAAAGAGCAAGTCTTAAATTATCTAAATTAAATCTAATCTCATCTAATAAATCTAATTAAAAAATGAATCTGTTTCTTTTGCGATATTTTGAAAATGTTTAAGGGCAGAAATTGTGTTTCTTCTGACAGATGCATGCTTAATACACAACTTTAGTCAAATAAGATGCATTTTAAATATGTCCTGTAGTTTTATGTTGGATTCATGTTTTAGTATGATTTGTTGGGATTACTCGCCTTAATAATAATAATAATAATAATAATAATAATATGCTTTATTGTCCAAGAAAACTTTCATTGACAAAGCTGAAAAAAAACCTACCTAACATAACATTTAAATAATACAACATTTTCAAACATTTTCAAAGTTCGAGCCATTGAGCCACATAATATAGACAGAAGAAGACAATAAAAGATAATAGTAATAAAATGCTGGTATATACAATTCAAAACAAAATACAATATTAACTAACAAAGTTACTAGATTTCTGGTCACAAAATGTAAAATAAAATTAATTATGTTACTCATTAAAACTTATAATTCACATATACATGCATACATATTTAACAAAA
>JAHBCN010006459.1:0-48980 GCA_019359885.1 Listronotus oregonensis | reverse complement strand
CATTAGGATCGTGAGCATCATACTTTTTACACCCTGTATATATTTTTTAAACGTTATTAAATCACTACTTATTCTTAATTTTTTAATTTATTTTAAAACTGACTGGAAATATTTAAGGAATATTTGATTATCGATTTCAATAATCCAGTTAAACTCTCAAAAAGGACGCAAGACAAACAAAGACGTTAAACCAAACTTATCAATAATATAACTTTCGCTTAACATTATTAAATCAAGAGTCTATTTAATGGGAGTTGGCAGCGAGACAAAAGATCTGAGACAAAAACCGTGGATATTATTGACTGACTGTCGACGAATACAAAGGTTTAGTCTGTAAACGGGAGATAGTTAAGACATAGGTAGGATATTTAAAAGGCGTTAAACTGAATCGCTGTAAAAAAAAAGTTTTAGAAATCTGAAGTTTATCGGTATTTAAATTTTAAAATATATATATATATATATATATATATATATATATATATATATATATATATATATATATATATATATATATATATATATATATATATATATATATATATATATATATATATATATATATTTATATATATATTTATATACATATATTCTTTTTTATATTTTGTTTGACATTAGTCTATGTTTCAAATTTAATAAGAAAGTATGCAGACCGCGTGAAAAAATGCATAACTTTGGTTGTTTCCTGACCATATACAAAGTCTGTGCCACCTACGATACAAGCAAAAGCATACAACATAAAAGTACAGAATCTGTACCAAACTTACTTTTTCCTGTTTTGCATATGTAAAAACCTATAAAAAATGATACCGACATTCACAAATGCGAATGCGAATATTCAGTTTCGTTCAAATTTGGCGCCAAAAACTGATTTCAAATTTCATACAATTTGTTTTTGTTTGTTTTTATTGCATTAAATCTTTTTGTCTTATAAGTTCTAATACAAATTTTATTGTTAAGCTTCATTAATAAAGTGAAGATTGATAAGGTGATTACGAGGTTAAGTTACTTTTTCTTGTAATAAAAAAAAAGAAATAAATGGATTTTCATTTTAATAACATACTATAATCCTAAGATTGCTTTTTCTCTGATATTATATTTTTATATATATATATATATATATATATATATATATATATATATATATATATATATATATATATATATATATATATATATATATATATATATATATATATATATATATATATATATATATATATATATATATATATATATATATATATTTAGGTTAAAAATAAAATAAACGTTGCTTTTGAGCTGCACTACTATGTCAAACGTATTGTTATAATAAACCATATTTTCTAATAGTCTCCATACACAATAATCAACCGGATCAAGGACTGGACTATAAGGAGGTCAGCATTCTGGCTCAATAAAGTCGGTATTTTCTTCCTGAAGAAATTTTAATGTTTGCTCCGAAGTGTGACAAGATCACAAGCTTCCCCAATTTAAGGCAACATATTTGCTGAAATATCTCCCTGGAAGATCTTAGAGTTAATTTTATTTTAGCAACAAAAATTATAAAAGTCTTTCCTGTAACCAATACATCAACCGATACCATAACAGAAAAAACAAAATATTGTCGTAGAATTAATAGGCTTTTTATGAGTTTTCCATTGGGTATTTTTGGATTGTCATAACAAAAATAACGTTTTGTCGCTAAACCATATCTTTCCGATCTGCTCTTTAGTTCTAAATCTGCAAAGCAATTGTGGCAAAAATTTTGCTTTATAGATATGGGATTCTCTTCCTGCATTAAAAATGATATTTTTTAAGTAAAACAATAAGACAGTCACGCAAAAAAATGACATATAACCTTAAAAACAATATATTTGTTGATTTATGCACTGCTACTTGATTAGTACGAATAAAATATCTCTAACCGAAATGTTGTTACATTTAAGAAAAACTAATAAAAAGCGATCTGATAAAGCTATTAAACTAATTTAAAAAGCAATTGGTTTTCCGGAAATGTGTAAATAAAAAGTAAGAAAAAATATTATTTAATAAATCATAACCCCGCGCAACGACCCTAAATGCCTTACTTTACAAAAAGTACATATTTTTGCTGCACGCTGTTCCTCATTTAAATTAAAAATATATTTAAATTACAAAAATCTGTTTCATCACATATTCAAAAATGGTTAAAATCGGTTAAGGTCTAAAAACGTAATAACATTAAAAAAGGTTGACATTAATTTGAAAGAAAAAAAAAAAAAAAAAATATATATATATATATATATATATATATATATATATATATATATATATATATATATATATATATATATATATATTATTAATTAAACTTAATGTTAACTTAAAGTACTTTCCCAGAGCTTGAAAAATTTTGATTTACAATACACGTACAGGATATTCGGCTGTTCTTTGAAGACTGTATTTTGAAAACCACCGAATCAAAACGGCTATGTGTAGGTGTGTACATAGAGACAATTAAATAAGCTTTTACCCAAGGTACAACTTGACCATTTTTCCAAATAAGATTTTAGGGCTGCATATGCTTAAAATGTTTCTCTTAAAAATATGTTAACGGGTCTTAGCGTTTTTCTCATAAACGATTGTACCGGTCACTTAATCAATTTTTTTTCGAAGTTATTTTATAAATGGCTGAATTTAAAAAAAAATAAATGACAAACTTGTAAAAAAATCTTTTGATTATTTATAATGTATTGTAGCCACTAAAAATAATCTATTATATCAGTGTACTTAATATACTTAAACAAAATTAAAAAGTCTTAATAATCTAAATCTTTTGCAAATCGTTTTGACAGTTTACTTTATAAATATTTACAAAAAAATGTATAAAAAAATCATATTTATGACCGAATATCGTTTAAGAGAGTGAGAGAGTCTACAAAGAAAACCAAATACCCAACATCTTCTCCGTGCTTTTTTCCAAGCTTCTTCTCATACATAAAAGATGTTCCTAAAATTTATCACCGGAAAAAGTCTTTTCTAACAGCTATTTTTCAAGCTTGGCTTTGTTGGAAGCCATTGTCACATTCATTAATTAATAATACATATTTCAGTTGTCCAAAATCTGGTATCATCGATCAGAGTTATCAGGATGTAATAATTTAGCTTTGTTAAAATAATATTTAAGCTCTTTGGTGCATTGGGTATACTTTACTAACATATCAATCATAATAATGTTTTTCAATTTGTTAAAAAGAAAATATTTATTTCTTTGTTTGATAATACATAAGAATTAGTTTATTTAACAACGCTTTTGACAATAATAACAGAACTTTGCTGTTAAACTTGTTTTGCGAACTTTTGTCTGCAAAAACAATTATAGGTTGTTTATGTAAACTTTTAACTTTTTATTTGTTTAAAAGTTAAACATAAAAAATGTTGCCACAAGGTAACCGGTGGATAAGATTTTGTCATATTAATAATACACTCAGCAACAATGCAAAAACATATTTTATCATTTATTTTGATTTTTGGGAATATCAAATTAAAAGGAAAATTATTTGACTTTTCTCGAGAAAACCCAAATAATTTTTCTTTTAACATATTTTATAAAAACAAAAATTAATAAACTATTTTCTGTATAAATATACGCAATTTTCAAATGTATAAAAATTATATTAGAAATATACTACCAGGTCTGGATCGATTACTAAATACTTTATTTTGCAATTGCACTTAAGAGTCCATTCGCGCCGCGAAAATTGGATCCAATTTGGGGTTCGGGGCATAATGTTTTTGTCAAAAACGGTATAAGTTATCGATAATTTTTAAAAAATATATGAAATTCAACACTTAAATCTAGGCTTCTGCTGTAATAGTTTTTTAAATTTGGATTTAGTTTTTAATATTTCCTTGAGTGAAAGTCACCCTAAAATCGGTTATGTTTAGATACTATTTTCTCTTAACTCGACTCATATTTCAAAAATCCGTTACAGCAGAGACATAGATTATTTCCTTACCTTTAAAATGGTGTATAATTTATGTCATTTAAGTAAAAAATAGTTACCGAAAAACGTTATCTCCTGTAGGCTTGCAATCGGCAACAACATCGCATCGAGACACCGAATTTGGAAGAACCTAAATAAAATATAATATTTTTAATGCGGCTATACGAAAATTGTGGTGGTGGGAGTTTGTTAGTCTTCGCCCACCGTCTCCGCGTCCTTTCGCTCGACACCTAAGGTGTAGCGTAAATGCACTCTTAAGGCTGCAATGGAAATTGTAGTTATATAAAACTAGGACCCCGCTGTTTCGCTGCATGTATCGTGTTAAAAAAGTGTACTTTATAAAATTCTGACAATTTTTTTTTACGAAACTTATGAAGTATCATGTTACTATAAAATAAAAGTGTATATTCAATACACCTGGCACACAAGGAAATTTAAAGGATAATGGAAGCCCAATACTGTGGCAAATTCGATCAAAAAGTGTCCGGCCCACTATGAAAATAACTGTCATGAGAGGCCTCGATCCTGCGCAGTAACAAAACTCCCCAAAATATTGTAATGTGATGCCTACCTACACATAGTTTGTAGGTAGGCAACACATTATCTTTTGACAGAGCCGGAGTCCCGTTTTCGTGTGCTTTGCCTTGTGTGATTTTATTTTGTAGTTGAAGAAGTTTTTTGGATTGATAAAAATCTTCATATTTTAGTGATTATTGGTTTATTTAATTGTGACTATAATTTTGTGTTTATTGTTTGTTACGTACAATATCGTAACAAAATGCCTGAAAGTTATATGGTTTTGTCTTTCAAATTTAAGGATAACATACCTGAAATACCCCTCAATAAGAAGACAAGCGCAGGTCAATTCAAATATCACTTGCACAAGACCATAAACTAATCTTAAATTGGGGCTTCAAAAATCTTGTTCAGTTTAATGCTCCAAGACCCAGTCATGTTCGGTGTCGCGAAAGGAAGTTAATTAATAATTTTGTCGTTACTTTTGAGCACAACCTTAACTGACACAAATACATTACATCCATAGCCTTAGCTGCTTTAAAAAAGCTTGGATTCCTCTTTTGAGACAGTAAGTATTTCTATCCGTATAATCTGTATGTATTCTAATTAGACCATCTTTAGAATATTGTTCTCATGTCTGGGCAATGGTATTTTCTACAACTTTTATCATTCTTAATTTTATTCAGAAAATATCTGGTTGTCTTATTATTGTCCCCACGTTTACAGAAAAGCGTTTTTCTCTTTCCCACCGACTGGCTGGAGGGAATATGATACATTTTTATAGGTATTTTCACGACTTCTGCTCCGAGGAGTTGGCAACTATAATTCCTCTGACACCTTTTAACAGAGCAACACGTAGTGCCACTTTGCATCCTTTTGCAGTTCAATTTAAGATACCCCGAACTTTCCACTTCTTTTGTTCCATTATCCCCAGAGTGTCTACACTGGAATCTGCTATCCGCAGAAGTTTTCCCTTTTCCAAATATTTAGGTCTGGTGTAGATAACCTTCCCTTTACCACACTTAACGGTATGTTAGTATTGAAGCCTCAGCTTTGATGGACTGTCTGACGATATTAAAAAAAAATTTGTTATGTTATCTGCATGAGGTAACACCATTTTATTGTACTTTTATACAAATTATAAATTTATAAAATATTGTATGACCCCAAAACAAACAACCAGTTAAAATTATGGTAAGTTTTTACTTTTCTTGACCCTTGCCGATTTCGATGATTTTTTGCATACAGAGGCGCTGATTACAAATCCAAAGTAAGTGTTTTTCTTTAACGTTTTATTGTCAGATATTGATCCTTAAACATGTTAATAAGATTAAACTCATTTACACTATTTTGCCCTTCTTTTATCACAGAATTCGTGATAAGTATATGAAACTATTATACAATGTTTGAAATTTATGTTAAAATATCGAGTTGGTAATTATTTTATTAACATTTTTGGTAAAAATACGAAACTCCTTGTTAAATCTAATGACATAAAATCCAATAATACACAATAATTTTAAATATTCTATTATAGTTTCGTTTATTAACCCACAGTGTTGTGCATCGTAGACGTATAACTCAGAGTACTGAACGCGGGCCGCGTTGGAGTATGGGTGGGTCCATATAAAGGACCTAGGGCCTGGTCGGTCTTACATATTGGTCCTAAGGCCGGGCCGGGGCCATATATCTGGGCAGGCTGTTTGGGCCTGCCTTGATTGTGGTTAGCAGATACATATGTATTAATCAGTGTTACTTGTCAAACGATTGATTTGTTCTAATAACCAGGTGACGTTTTTTTCCATTATATTTGTTACCACTGGGCGGGTTTCAGAGGATTGTGAGGGACGAAAATAGTATTTAAAAAGTGTGGATATTTAATTCATAAACTGAAAACTTTTCCCAAAACAATATTCGCAAATCTTGCAGTCCATATATCAGAAAGATATTTTGAATTAAACAGGAGGATCTTATTCAAACCTAACAGAAATTAGAGCGGGGTCCCTCAAGGACCTTACCCAACACGTGGGACATACCAATACCAGAAAATGATACCATTGCTACTTTTGCAGACGACACGCTGAAGAAGAACACAAACTTCAAACATCAGTTAACCAAATTTTAGATGGACGACAGAGGAAAATTAGGTTAAATGAAAATAAATCGTTATCAATTTTACCAATAAAAAAAAAAAATATTCCAGTTAGAATTAATAACACAATGTGCCTTATAAAACGCAAAGTACTTAGGTTAACTTTAGATGCTAAACTATGCGGAAAGCACATGTCAAGAGAAAAAAAGTACTTGGTATAAAAAAAAAAGAAAATGTATTGGCTGATAGGAAGAAACTCCAGTTTGTCTTTAACAAAACTTCATTGTATAGCAAATAATAGGACCTGTTTGGTCCTATGGTTGCCAACTTGGGGCGTACCAAAACAAGCAACATCGAAATAATCCAGAGATTCCCCAAAATAAAGACTAAAACATCAATCTCCTTGGAGTGAGGAACAGGACCTCCATCGGGACCGGGCATGGAAACTGTAAAAGATAATCAAAAAATGTAGCGAACGTCATGAACACCGACTTTAATCAGTGAATATCGACCATCCAGCTCCGATAACACCACCAGTAAAAGACTTAAGCGGAAGAAGCCTTGAGTTGGTTTTAAGTGTTTTAGGGCAGAGCATAGTGCTTTGTATAAATGTTTTAATGGTTATTTTAATTAAAAAAAAAAGAGACATCGTAGGGTAAGCTCTTAATTTTAAGAAATTAGTAATTTAGGTTAGAGACAAATTGCTTATTGGTCAACTTTGACCAGATTGTAATATTAAGAAGTACGTAGGGCTTTTATAAAAAAAATAGTAACAATTGCAAAAAATACAAACATTTTATTTTTTTTAATAAAACCTTAGCTTACTATTTGGAAATTTTTGTTTAAGAGTTGGTTAAAACAAACAATATTTTTAATAATAACAAAACCATTTACTGCAACCAATTTGAAACAAAAATATAAAATATAACAAAAATAACAGTTGCTCGCGGCAAATTCCATTTCCATATATTCCATTAAAATGAAGGGAACTGTGTTATTGGCATTGTGTTCATATCAGGCGCTTGTTGTTAGTCAAGCAGGCCTGCAGCTGATGGCAGGATAATACCTCAACGCGGGTCCAAAAAATTTTTTGTAAGCCATTGTTTTCAGTTTTTAACCAGTTTATTTACTGGCCCACTTTCGAAACGAATCAAAATAATTAAATAATTTTTTGCTTTCGGACAACAGTTGATTGGACTTGGCGGTTAAAGTAAAAAAAAAAAAATTTTAAGGGTTTGGGAATAAATAAATTATTTTAAAATTTATTCTAGTCAGTATCTTTTGTTTTCTAAATGGAAGAAAATTTTCCTTATTGTATTTTTTCTTATTAATATCTGTTTATTATTGATGTGTAAAGTTTTACTATAAAAAACGAACCAATTACCACTTTAGATAAGTTATAAATAAATACATCTTTTAATTTGCTCGTAAGATTGGTACCTTTATTTTAAAATCAGTTAATCTTAAAAAAAATATAGTAAAAGTTCTTGCATTCACTATATAAATAATTTTTTTTGGCATTTTTGTTATAAAATTAAACAATGTGCCATCTAGGGAAAGCTTCTACAAGTACTTTTTAATGAAAATAACATAAGCGTTTAATATGCGCATATTTTTAGATAAATGCAAATTTAATTACAAGTTTTTTTTTATTGAAAAAGTAAAAGCGTCCGTATTCACCAAATGTATTTAACGTACTATTTTAAGTTGATATACAAGGTAACCGTTTAATGTTTATTATTTTATTTCAAAAATATTTTACAAGGATATTTATTTACTTTTAGCCTGGTAAAGAAATGAGACTCATTTTCGGTGCTATTTACCGCCCTTCTTGCCAGTTTAATGCCGGCGAATAATGTACTTTTGTGAGGCAGGTGTGCCAACTAGTAAATTTAAAAACACAACAGAGCGCTAAGATCGCCGCTAAGTTTTGGCTCTTAAAATCGCTTAAGTTTGGCTTAGTGGTTTCAAGAACACAAAAGAGTAGTCGGGATGCGTACAGTGTATCGCCGAATAACAAAATGAACTTTTTTCTTTTCGTCCCCATGGAGTGCTAAAAGGTTTGTTCCAACACGACGAAAAACCGTCACCGAACGATCACGCTCATGCGCAGTGATTAAAGTACGTTCCAACAGAGACGTGACTGTTATCGGACGATCCTGCTTGTGTACCAACATAACTTAGGTCGTTTATGTTACGGTTTCAGAACGGTAATTCTGATACATGGTCCACTCTGAAAACTGTCTGTGTTGACTTGCGCATTAAGAATCTTGGCACTGAATTTTTGATCTTTAACAGCTGTTTTATGTTTTATCTTTCATCTTTATTTGTTGACTGTTATTTAGCAACTAGCGTGCATCGTCCTTTAGCATTTCCTATTTCCTTGCTTGTTTAATCATTCAAAAGCATTTATTCTTACACCACCTAAACCCAGACTATTTTAAGTCCGCGGATGCGTCGAAGCGCACCAAAAACAAATCACGAACGGCTTCAAAACGATACCGGATGCTTTTTAGAACAAACCTAATATTTACCACTATCTAAGCACCGACGCCGGTTCAATGGTGCAAAAAGATATTTCTGTGGGGTTAAGAGTGACTAAATAATCTTTAGCATTGAATCTTGCTTTTGTTGCGTATGCATGATGGTCGAGCAATGGGTAAAAGGCGTCGTGGTGAAAGACGTAGTCCACAATTTAATATAAAGAGACCTGTTTATCACACCGTGGTTGGGTGTAATGGTACCATCGGATTTTGTAGCAGGATACTTTTAGTCTTTAGTAGGGTCAACATATTGGCGTTTCGATGCATTTAAGTATTGGAACCACTTGTCTATCTATATCTTAAGACTATCGAAAATTCCATTTTTAACAAGAAAACGCCAGACCTAATGTAGACAGCAAAACCGTAGATTCTATAGATCTACACATTCTACACCAATTTAATCTCTTACCAATGTCTCCAAGATCACTTGATTTCTTTCCTATCGTCTTAGTGGTTGGATGTCCTAGGCCGCAGATTGTTGAACTTTGACTCTGGCGGCGCTTAGACCTAAGTTAAAGGTGTGGTGGCATGAGATTTTTGAAAAGAATATGTAATATATAACACCTCATCAGAATAATGTCTAGACGTGGAATTATAAATAAATTTATATATAATTATTTTTATTATATTAATTTATTATATATAAAATATATATATATATAAAAATATATATATATATATATATATATATATATATATATTTAAAAATATCATTTTTAAACAGGAAGAAAATCCCATATCTATAAAGCAAAAATTTTTGTCAACAAATGTTTAAAACTAGAGAGCAGTCGGAAAGATATGGTTTAGGAAAAAACGTTATTTTTGTTATGAAAACCCAAAAATACCCAAAAAATCATAAAAAGCCCATTAATTCCACGACAATATTTTTTCTCTCTGTTATGGATCGGTTGATGTATCGGTTACAAGAAAGACTTTTATAATTATTGTTGATAATAAAATTAACTCAAGATCTTCCAGGGAGATATTTCAGCAAATATGTTGCCTTAAATTGGGGAAGCTTGTGATCTTGTCACACTTCGGGGCAAACATTAAATTTCTTCAGGAACAAAATATCGACTTCATTAAGCCAGAATGTTTACCTCCTTATAGTCTAGACCTTGATCCGGTTGATTGTTGTGTATGAAGACATTAGAAAATATGGTTTATTATAACAATACGTTTGACGTAGTAGCGCAGCTCAAAAGCAACGTTGTTCCTCTATTTTTGATTGCATATTATTTTTTCTTTGTAAAATAAACTAAAACATTTTGAAAACAAAAGAAGCTCTGTTTGTTTAAAATTTTTCATTAATAAGTAAGCTATTAGTTTTTCCCTAAGTGTAAAAAAGTCACTGTCAATTAAATTACTGCTATTTGAATATTATAAAAATGGTGTGACACATGTAAAAATTATGATTATGACTATTTACAATTAATCTATTAAAACTATTTTTACAAAAAGAACAGTATTTTGGGCTCACGCTGTACCTTTTCCAAACAAAAAGTAGATTTAAATTTAAAATTGTTTGTTTTATAACATATTTAAAAATGGTTAACATCGGTTAAGGTATAAAAAAGTAATGACTACACAAAAACGATGGATTCTTGATTTGCCCCACCGTGTATACAGGGTGATTGGTAAGTAGGGAAAAATGAAAACCCGAATTATTTTTTTAATTCTGAATCGAAAACCATAAGTTGCAATTTTTTTTTTCGTTTCAACTTTAAAGTTTTGCGAAAGAAAAAAATTAAATTACGTTGTGGATGTCGCTAATCTGATATTGGAAATATCACAAGAAAATGGAGTTCACTAACGTTAACTAATAAATGTAATGTTTTATAAACTATGTAGTGCCTTCTTTAATAACATAATAATTATTTAACATGTGCACCAAAGTGTCTAACTTTTGACAACGGTCAAACTTGATTTCATATGACGTAATAGTTTGAAAGCGCCAACTAAGATTAGCGACACCCACAATGTGATTTAATTTTTTTTTCTTTGCAAAACTTTATAGTGAAATATTTTGGAAACAAAGGAAAATTTGCAAAAAAAAGTATTCTAAGTTTTCAATTCAGAATTTAAAAAATAATTCGGGTTTCATTTTCACCTCTAGTTATCAATCACTCTGTATATAAATAGGTATTTACCTTTGTCACTAACTACTCATGTTATGCAAAATGTTATCTTCTAATATATTTTCCTCTTTTCAGGTATGTTGTAAAAAAACCTTTGGCTATTGGTAAAATATTATTAAAGTTGTAGAAAACTTAAATTAAACTAATATAACTTGTAGATCTTACTATAATGTGAATGGTACTAGATAATATAAAAACGATTTAAATATATAGTCATATTGACGACATTGTAACTAATTATTAGTGATTTTCTACATTTGGAATGTTTACCTTTATTCTACTTTATACTTTTCCTTGGAGAGTCATATTTGTGTTGGAATATTTATTACTTATTATTAGGCTTTTCTTGAAAAATTGTATGAGTTATTAAAATATTTATTTATTTATTTATTTATTACAAAGTAGGGGTACAAACAGATTTACATCCACTAGAGTACCCTCGTTTTAATAAAGTCTTTCAGTGGGTACAGGTTTAATATCTATATATAATTCAAAAACTAAAAACTAAAATATAATTGATACATGTTATTGATTTAAATTATTTATAAATTGGGTCTTAATTCTTCGTTTAAAACAATGAACGGACAAATTTAAATACTTTATATCGTTACAGAATTGTTAAACGATCTAACCATTCTACGAGAGGCGAGTTTTGGCCATAATTTGTATTTCTAAAAGGTACAGAAAAAGTTATTAAATCTAAGTGTTCGTTATTATTGAGTGAAATTTTATATTTCTATACACTTCTGGACAAATGCAAGTCCCTTCATTATTTTAATGAAGATTGTTAAATCAGCAATAATTCTCCTGTCTTTAAAGGTAGTAAATTAAAGTTACGCATAATGGCAAATAATTTGAATTTATGTCGATATTTGTTTTGAAAGATAAATATTTTAAAAATTTATGCTGGACTGATTCGATTCTACTAATATAAATTTAATATTGCGGGTTCCAAACAACAGACGCAAAACACAATCTACTAGATATGTAAGCATAAAAAAGGCAAAGCATCACTTTTGGATTTCTAAAATCCGCAGTATTCCTTTTTATAAAGCCTAGCATCCTGTTTGATTGATAAATAATGTTCTCAATATGCGATTTAAATAAAAATTTTGAGTCAAGAACAACTCCAAGATCTTTAATTTCAGAAACTTTTCTTAACTCTGAATCATTTATGTAATAATTAAATTGTATACAATTTATATTACGGGTGTAACTGATAGCCACACATTTCTCAGAGTTTAAAAATAAATCCTTTCTTCTGCAATACGAAACTAGACGATCCAAGTCGCTTTGAATTTTTAGACAATCATCTAAACTGGTTATTGGGTAGTAAAACTTTAGATCGTCCGCATAAAGCAAAAAGTTACAATTCTTAAAACATTCCTTTATATCATTAGGATATATTATGAAAAACAGGGGGCCCAAGTAACTACCTTGTGGTACTTCGGACGGAACTATAAAGTGGTCTGATTGATGCTCATTCACCGAAACAACCTACACTCTGTCACGCAAGTAAGACCAGATCCATCGCAAAAGGAAATCAGATATACCGACCTCAGAAAGGCGATCTATCAGTATTCGATGATTAATTTTATTAAAGGCCTTACTAAAGTCGGTATATATGGCATCCACCTGAATTCGTCTATCCATTGTGTCTGAAAGATATTTGACAAATGTGACTAAATTTGTCTCAATTGACCTAAGCGGAAAAAACCGTGTTGTTCTGAGATAATAATATTTTTAACATGGTTTAAAATTTTTGTATAAATGATTTTTTCAAATACCTTAGAAAAAACACACAGTTTACTTATTGGTCGATAGTTTTTAACGTTATGTTTATCTTCATTTTTAAATATTGGGATTATATGAGATATCTTCCATTTGCCTGGAAAGGTCCCCTGTTGTAGAGACAGATTAAATATATAAAAGAGGTTTAACTATATTCTTACATGACTTTGCAAGCAATACCGGTATGTCATCCGGGCCAGTAGATTTATTACCATCAAGTGAGTTAATAATATTTTTAATATCTGCCTCACTTATTCTAAAGTCATCAAGCATGTTGGAGAATGAAGGCTCCTGAAAATGTGACTCGACATAATAACTTCTGAAACATTCTGAAAATAAATGACAAATGTTTCGGCCCGATGTAGCGGTCTCATTTTCATAGAAAACCGACTTGTACTTTTCTTTTTGTTTTTTTCAAATTTCCAAAAATCTTTTATATTACCGGAAATATTACTCTCAATACTTTGTACATGTTCATAGTAATCGCTTCGCATCATTTGTTTGGAACGCCGACGCAAATTGGAAAAATTTAAGTAGTGATTATGACCCTTATATATCCCAAAATTTTAATGAGTCGTTTTTTTGTAATATTGTTAAGATTGTTTCTTTTTAAAAATAAACAGAAAAACCATTTTAACTTTATACTTAGGAACATTTCTATCTATAAAATTATTTAGCTTATCATAAAAAATATCAGTCACACAATCGATGCTTTTATCCTTAAAAAGCCTTAACCATTTGGTGCGCAAAATTTCATGCGAAATCAGCATTAAAATTATAAAAAATGCTTCGCGTATGACGAAGACCTATAGATATATTTTAATTTACATTAAATTCTAAGGCTGGATGGTGCAAATCTTCTACTACCATCGCATTTCCAGAATGCGCAATGGACTCTATACTATTGTAATGAATTCATGGTTGAAACAAAAGGCTAAAGTATAATCTTGAAAGGTTAGTCGATAGTACTTGTTAGGTCATCAATCCAATGCACGTATCTAAAGCCATTGACCGTGAAGGTTAACAGTTATGTTATGTTATGTTATTATTTAAATATTAGTTTATATAACAAATACTCAAATATATTATTTATAACTGTTATATTAAATAATGTTTGTTTAATGTTTAAATATATATAAAATAACCTGATTTATACACATTAAGATTAGATACAATTAGATACATTTAGATGCAGTAAGATAAGTTAGTTACTAAAAGCCTAAGAGGCATTTATACTATTTTTCTATTTTTATATTAAAGTATGTTTTATACAAAGTCTCTTGTTTGACTTCTTGACGTGTACCAGATACTACGAACCCAAGTACAAAGCAGAGTACACCACACTATCTTGATTACAGAAGACCAAATCCAACAATTGATTATTATTATTAAAAACATTATTAAACCGCATCAGTTCAAGTGATGAAAAGCAATCGATCATTTCTGAATATTTTTTCTCGACATTTTTTGGTTGATAGAAACGCTCATTATTTATTGAATGCCAATGTATTGTAGGAAAGTTATCTAGTATTGGTGCACAATTCTTTCCAAATATGTTTTCGTTTAGTTGCAGTTTACTTAAAAAGAAGTGATAGGCTATTAAGTCATTAGGCGAAAAATAAACACAACAAATATAGTTTTTTTCTCCATTTTCACCCTCAATAGATATCCAAAGGTCCTCTGCGTCTGACTCAAGGTCCTGATGATGGCGCGTTCTAAAATTCGACCTAACTGCACACGCCATCGCTCTTAGTGGAAATTGAGGAAACCCGGTCACGGCGAAACACCACAAATTCATCCGTAAATAATTCCGCAGAATTAACATTGTTATTCAGTCAAGTCTCCGTAAAGCAAAGAACGTCATAGTCACATGATACAACATTATGGAAGAAGTCAAAAGTCTTAGTGCGTAATCCTCTACAGTTTTGAAGATAAATCTTAAGTTTGAAAGCCATTTTTTTATTAAAATAAAATGGTTAAAATACCGTGCTGTTATGTTTTGTAAGCATGTATAATTTACGAAGCATTTCTGAGTTTCTAATGTTGAGAATGGGAGAGGTGTCATTCCTCCGTACGAAAATATTTCCGTTTTTCACCCATACAAACTTATATCCCTTTTTCCTTGCGAGCTCCGCGTTTCTTTGTAAATAATTTTGTTGGTTAGTGTGAGATGTTGTTAATAAAAATTCTTTCAGAACTCCATTCATGAAGATCATTTTAAATTTTCTTTTCTTATAGCAGAATCAGGTTATCAGAACCATGCGTTAGTAACCAAAAATTATGTTTTTGCTTTTATCCTTGGAGAATATTTGGTTGCTGGGAACGCGTTGAAAAAATTTAATAGCGTTTTTCGTTTGTACACCTAACTCAAACTAATTTTAATCATAATTTCAATAGGTTTTATTCTTCTCCGGAACTCCCTGTATTTCAGATTCTTTAGACGGCATTTTGACCAGATCGTTGATTCTTGCATTCAAAGTTTCAACATCAGACTTTAAATGGCGCTCAACAGCCACCTTCTTGATGCAATGATTAATTTTGCGAGGGGTTTAAATTCGGTAAATCATATCACTACAAAAGAGACAGAATCCTTCAAACTCCAACTGGCTCATAGACCTTCATATCCTCTCGCAGCGCTTGTAAATAATAGACAGTTGGCTGCACGGAACCAGCACCCGGCGAAACAATCCCTAGTGATCTCTCCGAAAATTCGGGCAGGCACGACTGCCGATGTTCGTTCGGGCGTCGACATGAGACGCATCACGAAGCTCCATCGGATCTTAAATCATCCAACTGGGCGTTCGATAGATTTAAACATTGCCTGTGATAAAACTTCTCGAAAAAACCACTACACTGAATACCAAATTTTTTTCTGTTTACACGTTCATTGCTAATACCACAAATGTTGTTATTCATTATTAGTAATTTTAATGTTATTTTAGTGTGAATATGATAACACCAAAAAAGAAATTATTATAGAAGAACACTTTTACTACGGTACTTTATAAAAATATATTTAAAAAGTCAAGTTTGGACCACTGAAAACACGATTTTATTCGGAGCGACTATCTTCGCTGTTAATTCAATCGTCGTACGTTCTACTGGTGATTATTGAATAATACTTGATGTAAATAAAGCATAAAATATTAATACACTTTTAGTTAAATTAAAAACACTTAATAGTTGTTTACTGTTCTCGGTTTGTCTATAACTGTCACGCAATCGGCACATCATCCAAGCAAGCAAAAGCATATTTGATATCAGGTAACAAAGGCGTATATACCACTCTGTTTTCAAAGATCCATTAAAATAGGTGATTCATATTATTGGCATTGTCTGCATGCCTGGCAGATGCCTTGCTAGTTCGTTACTTGTTACTATTAATATTAGGTCGGTGTATCGTGAGTATTTTTGACATAATTGGTTGGAAAATATTATGATCGGTCTTATTTTGTGATTTCTAGCTTCCTGCTTCAATATACAGGGCAATAACTCTAAAAGAAAAAAAAGATTTACCTTCTTGAATTTTTTTAGTCCGACGCACGGTTTTCACCTAGAAAAATTAAATCCAGATATTCCTCGGCATGGCGATATTCTTAACCAATATTGTTATGATCATGCAGAGAAACGGTTTTAATTTTTTTTAAGCGAAAACCTTGCATCGAACTAAAAAAAATCGACTTTACTTAAAAGGGATTGGGAATTTTAGTAAAAAAAATATTTTAAGAGAAATCAGTGGTGTACCATCAATGTTTGCCAAAATAGGCAGGTCAAATTCTGTACGAATGCACTGGTAGAAATAAAAAAAAACGTGTTACACTAAAAAATGCTTCTTGATACATGGTATATGTTTGTCAAATATTATTAAAATATCTAAAGTGGTATTATAAATATTAATAATACATAATTAATTTTTAAAAATTTTACCACCCTGTACCTTAAAAGTTAAGACGTTTAGGACATACGATCATATGAAGTTTTCTTCTTAAAATGGACCCAAAAATGCCTTTTTATATATTGACATTCAATTATAAAACACTCTGTATAATGTAAAAAACTTTACCAATTATAATATTTTATTTCTCGTTAACAGTTGATTTTATCGATGTTACACAAGAATACCTTTTTTTTTAGTTTAAGGTTGAAGCTATTCAAAAATAATATTGTTGAGTCTTTATCATACGGGGTGTTAAAAAAAATGCTATTATTGTGTCAGAGCTAGTCCGTCCGTGGCAAACTAAATGAGCCAAATATGATTTAATGGGTTTATTTAAAGAAGACTTATCCATTAACCTTCATTTTTAAAATAAATTAAATTACGCCTAGTATTTTAAAAGTTATTAAGGTCTTGGGAAAAAAGTTTATGGGAACTCGTCGTAATATTTTTAGGTTTTCTATTAGATTCCGAGAGGTTGCCCACATATTCTGGGACACCCTGTATATAAGACAGTCTTATTTATATCTGGAAAGTAGAATTGTTACTTTTTATAGCTTTTAAAAATATAAGATATCCATATACTTAGGAACGAAAGATCTTTTTTTAACAATTATACATTTTAACATAAAAGAAGGACATTACCATTTAAAAATTCATTTTGATGGCTTACGATGGATAGTAAATGATTTGATAAAAATATATGATTAAAACTAGTAGAATTTTTTTTTTTTTTTTTTTTTTAGAGTGACGCCAAATTAACTTTTTTAAATATTCCTTAAATAACCTATTTAATATGTTACCTAATGTTAAAGTGCCGGGTCTAATTTTAATATTTTACTCCGTAAAATACAAAATCTTCTTGGAAATATTATTAGTTTAATTTGTAGGAATATGGACTGTAAAATAAACTAATAAAATATTAAGGTTAATGGAAGAAAGGCTTAATAATTTACTGGTTCTGTCAAAAGTTTTAAAATTAATTTAATTTTAATGAATATTGTTTATACTTGTTTAGAAAATGTAAAATATTAATTATTAATATAATTTCTAATAAAATATTATATTCAGTGTGTCCGAAATTTGTGGGGAATGTATGGAAACCTTGTTAACAATAAGAGATAGGAAAATAGTCATGTGGAAAACGTTTTGGGCCATTTAATTGTAAATTTAATGCCGTTTTGATTGGTGCTCTATCTTATTTAGTTTTTAAGATATTTGAAAAAAGGTAAAAATTTGTATGTCATTATTTGGACAACTTGTTGAGAGAAATGCATTCCCGCATTCAGATTTTAATTTTGACATTTTGGTATTAAAATAACACCATTAACTTTTTTTTCATGGCGGGTATTTTGTTGACGGCATTAAATTTACAATTAAATGACTTAAAACATTTTTTATTTAACCATCTTTCTATCTCTTATAGTATATAGGATCATAATACATTTGCTACCAATTTAGGACACACTGTATATTCTAATAGTTAGCAATTTTTATAATGATTAACAATTTACGTTAAAATATTTACTTTTTTCTGTTCAAGTATTTCAAAAGTAAAACAACAAATTATCATTCTATTGCTTGTTTTTTATAATATTTTTTAATGGATTTTAATGGATCAGGTTTCTAAAATTGTGGTTTGGGTAAACTTTGTTAAAAAAGGATTTTTATTCTTATTGATCACGATATCTTTTAATAAACCATAGAAGTTTGGTTGGGTTTGAAGTTAATGATTTTATCACAATTATTTTAAAAGTGCGTCATAAATTATTACGCTAAAAAGTATTTTTTTTTCTTTCGTCAACGTATGCTCAAAAAACAATATTAATTAATTGTTAAATAGGCGCTGTTTATGATATGCCCCAATATTTTTAACACCAATTTAGCAAATAAATGATTTATTATTTTACTTTTATTCGAAAATTTTAAACTATTTTAACAAAATTTAAATATGTAAATATCTAAAGAATTTCAAAGAAAAAAATGATTGTAATGCCAAAAACATCCTTAAACAAATTAATAATAATAAAATAAAAACATGTATCTTAGAAAATTAAACACATATTATAAGTAAAAAATAACAACTTTTCTTGAAAAACTTTTAAAGGAAACACCCTTAGAAACTATATAATCAGCAAATTTTCCTTTTTCCACCACAAAATCTGACGATTCCGTTTCTCCTTGTCAAAATTATCATGCTCGCCGGATGGCCCATCTAATAAGATGGCTTCAAAGGGACGAAATAGGGGCGCTTATCGATCACCGGGTGCCCAACGGCTGCTGCTTTACTCCCTCGGACCCAGTTTCACTTCGTTCGTTTTTCTGTAGAGGCGACTTTAATACATTTCTTTGGTAGCTTGTGTCGAACATATGGTTATGAAAGCGAAAATTGGTCCCAAAACATGTTGCTAAAAAATGTCGCAAAACCTTTATTTTATACAAAACGAAAGTTGATTTTAAATTTTGTTTATGTATGTAACTTTTATCAAACTTATTGTCCCTTAATTGTCAAACCATTGCTTTATTGAAAATATTTTTAAGAACGTCTTTTATATTTTAAATGAAACCAATTCTTTTTAATACTTTTCTTTAAATAATAGAGCATACATTGATAAATTGGAAGAGAAATGTTTCGATTTTTTTTTCTTACACCCTTTTTATTAACATTATGTTAATGAAATCTGACCAGAAATATAAATGTAAAAAGAAGCCAACCTATCCGTTTTTATTACTTTTTTTTCATAAATATATTAGATATGTAACAGTTTATTTCTTATTTAAAGTATGTTTTTTTAAATAAAATTGGGTATATTTAAAAAGTAATATGATCTTTAAGTTACTTTTCTTTAAAAGGGTTAGGAATAACATACAATTAACTATATCCGAATTTTGCCTTTTCGTACTTTTTTAAATCACCTCCAATCCTGTATATCCAAAGACCAAATTAAAACAATCTTGAACTTTTTTTAGCGTACAGCTTTAAAAAATATAAATAATTTCTTATATTTTTGGCAAACATACATAGTTAAATAGAGACTAAGAAATATGTTTAACAACTTTATATACAAAACATTAGTTAGGGTTTTACGTACTTATAAGTATTTAATATTTAATTCACTTCCATTTAAATCAGCATTTTTCCATTTAAAAAATTAAAAATTAATATTACTTTAAGGTTTTAAATATTTAATTTAATACAGCAAAAATTCTTTTTAGGTATGTAAGAAGTTTTTAAAATAGAGCAGTCTGATGTTTGAATAAATTATGAACTGTAAAAAGTTTATAAACAGCAGTCATGCTTTGTTTAATTATGAAAAAAGTATAATATTTTGTAAAAATGTTGTGTGCTTAAATAAACTATTTCTTTTAGTTTAGGAGACCTTGTATGTAAAGAAATTGTGTTGTAAAGATACTTCTAGGTTTTTTCATTAAGTTCATTAGTTAACTGACTACAATTTTCTTTTATATATTAATAATTATATTTTTTCTAGTAAAATACGTAGCTGATTACTTGGTGTACTGACTTGCTGCTATGAAATCTTGAGTTTAATCCTTTTTCCTATTTCGCAAATTTTGTTTAAAAAGGTTTTTTACCTTATAAAAAGCAGAAGAGATTAAATATAGTACTGTATACTGCCTTGGTAGCAATGTCGTTTAAATTAAGCAATAAACTATGGGGTAATAGGTTTATGTTTCAGAGGTCGTACTATCAAAGGCAGTACAGTACATAACCTTAAACTTTTAAAAGAAACATTTTGCAAAAATATTTTAAGTAAAGAATCTATCCATTAGCTTATAATGTGCGGATAATTGTGGCAATTTACTTTAAATAGCAAAAAAGTGCATTTTGGAATTTGGGCTGCCCCTAAACACAAAGACAATATTTTTTAAAAACTCCCACTAAAATATCTAACCTTAATATTTTTTACATAATGAACTTATTTTTGTTAAATTTAACGCCGTATCTTTTTATTTAACTCCAATTTGTTTAAATCAGTAAGTCCAATAAGACTTAATTTGGTATTGTCTTTAAAAAACATAAAATATAGTTTGAAATGGTTGTTTTGCTAGAAATTTGGCAACAATTTTATTTATATCTACGAGAAGCACTTTTATAAAATTAAGACAACGTTTTTAGTATAATTATTATTGCTTTTTAAGCAACATAAAATTTCCGATTCCATTTTCAATTTCAACGAGTCAATATGAACCATCTTTTCTCGGGTCGCCTCCAATAAAATTACGACGAAGGTTAAATTCTATCGATTTAAATAATATCCCGCGATACTTGCCGGCTGGAGGCAATGTAAATTGAACGGTTCACCCGAAAACTTATCTTATTACTCTAATTTACATAATTTCAATTTTATGTTTTATGCATTATTTCTCGTTCAATGTTTTATTTAGGTTCATTTACATTAACATTTTTTTATTTCATTTAATTAATGAAAACATATATACCTTTTTTGATTTAGGGTTAGTTTATTTAATATAAAAAATATTCGTTTATTCTTATTTCGGTGTAAGTCAATTTTCGTTATTTAAAAACAAAGTTATATTATAAAACTATGTTAACTAACCACAACTAACCACAAGTGATTTTCTTAAAAAAATTTTGTTTAGAGATTTTGCTCATGTCTAAATAATTCCTAAAATTTTTGGTGAACATACATCGTTTAACAGAGATGTATTTTCTTAATATGTTTGATTAATTTAATTTACATAACATCAGTTAGAGTTTTACGTGCTGATGAAGATTTAATATTTAATTTACTTCTTTTTAAATCAGCATTTTTACCATGTAATGAATTAAAAATTATTACTTTTGGGAATTAAATATTTACTTAATACAGTTAAAACTCTTTTAAGGTATTTTAGTAGTTTTTAAAATAAATGAATCTAATGTTTGAGTAAATTATGAAATGTAAAAAGGTTATAAATGACAGTCATAATTTGTTTAATTATGAAAAAAGTATAATTTTTAGTAAATACGTTGTGTTTAAATGAACTGTTTCTTTTAGTTAAGGAGACCATGTATATAACCACATGGTGTTGTAAAGTAGCTTCTGGGTTTTAAATGTTTAAGCTTTGCTTATAACAACGTTGCTAAAGTTTATGCGAGCCAATAGAGGATGTCCAAATAATTTGGAAGAGAAATAATTTAGTTCTTTTACATCCTAACGGCCGAGTGATGATCGCGTTGTTAAATTTAGCAATTGTTAAAAGTTAACAACGGTTTAGAATGTTTAACAAAATGTCAGATTTTGACAGGTTGCCTACTAAAATCATTAAATAACACTGAAAATGACGTTTTGTTAAACATTATAAACCGTGGTTAACTTTTAACAATTGCTAAGTCCATTGCTAAATTTAACAACGCGATCATCACTCGGCCGTAAGCCTAATATTCATTATTAATAATTTTTTATAAAATAAACAATTTAAATAATATTTTCCATTTAAATCGTAATAATTAAAGATGCTTGCCAAACTTTACATCATTAAGTGTAAAACCAATTTGCCCGTTAATATGTTTGTCTAGTAAGTTCGGCAAATGTATACCAGATAAATATTTTTTAGGTAGTATTGTCTTTTTTGACAGCTGTTTTATTCAGTTTATCAGTTTATCAATATTTGTTAAGGTAAAACTATTCAGTAACTTTGATTTAATTACACTACTAAAAATTTTCTACGAGATTAGCTGTTTTTAGCATAAGTGTTGTATTGTTTTGGCAATGATAAGAACAATTTAGAATATAAAAAGCGATACCCTTTTTAAATCTAAAATATATAATTACTAATTAAAATCAACAAGAAGCATGTAAATTCTGAGTGAATACCACTCCGTCAATCTGCCCGTTTAACTTTAGATATATTATATAAAGTGTCCTTCCTTTAGTGTGTTGACTATGGCGCTTCAAACCTTTAAATATGAAATAGGCTCGTCTTATATATTATCTCTTACCTTACCCAAGACACCTATGTTAAATTGAAACTAGAGCTTAATACCTTGTGGACGGTCTCTACGGTTCTAATATTTTTCCTAAACATATGAAAGTCTATTTCTCTAAATATAAAAGATATAAGTATATTATCTAAGGCCTTTTAATAACCCAAAGGATCCATACCAGTAATTTGCCATATACAGGGTGATTGCTAAGCGCTTTTTTTGAACTTTGCATAGAACTCATTAAAATAAACAACTCTTCCAAATAACTTTTTTTAAAAAACCCAAAAATAATAAAGCTACATAAACCTACTTAAAAATGTGTCTAGTGCGGGTCTGTGCTGAAAAAGAGTTTATTTCTTATTTACGTTTATTTTTTGCCGTGGTAATTGTTTAAATTATTGTTAAATCGCGAAAATGGCACAATACGAAAACGATTAATTCGTGGATATGTTGCTGCTTGTTTATAGAGTTTCGTCAATCTACGGCCGCTGCTTCGAGATTGTACGTGTGTCGGTTTCCGTTGCGGGCTCATCCAACAACAAGTTCTCGGGTGATTGCAAGTCAGATCGATTTGAGCCAAAAAAAAAAGTGTGGAAAACATTGCGGTAAAATCAGTTGTATCCCGTTTTCGTTCAACGTGACCAAGCCCTACAGCCAGAAGACTTCTCCCGTCGAGTTCAGTTTTGTGTTTGCCCGAAATGAAATTAAAAAAACCGACAGGACCATATTTGACACACTAAATAAATGTTAAGAAACTTACATTCATTTAGTGTATCAAATACGGTCCTGGTTTCAGTATTTTGAAAAAAGTTATTTAAAAAAGTTGTTTATTTAAATGAGTTCTATTCACAGTGAAAAAAAGCGATAACTTAGGAATCACCCTATATATATATATATATATATATATATATATATATATATATATATATATATATATATATATATATATATATATATATATATATATATATATATATATATATATATATATATATATATATATATATATATATATATATATATATATATATATATATATATATATATATATATATATATATATATATAAGTATATAATTTATTAAATAAAACCCTTATTTTTTATGGCGGATTTATAATCTTCAAGAAGACTGATTTTAGAAACATAAAATAATTATAGGTTTAGATGGCAGTTTCGTAGTTACAGGGTGATAAATTAACGGTTACATAATGTATAGAACAAATTCATTATTTGTTAGAGAAATAAAAAGCACTAAAATTTTCTTGAACACGTAAATAATATTTTGATATTGCGCATTCTTATATATAAAATAAAAATATTTAGGGTGCTTCGTATAGTAGATATGATGTCATCGACGATTTTTTGTAATTGAAGCCTTCATATTTTATTGCAGGATTTAGCACCTCCATAAACAGCTGATTGTAAAAATAAAAAGTTCCTATAACTTCAACTGTCAGTTTTGTAGGTACCGGGTCTTATTTATTTTTTGCTTTTTCTTAATTTGGTGTAAGTAAGTAAGAAATACTTAAAATCGCTCTTTATAATATGCCTTGTAACTATGATAATGCTTGTTAAGCTGCCAAAATAATATTTTTTGTCAAGTTTTTAGGTAATATTATTAAATTACCTATGCATTTATCTAGTTCGCAAGGGATATAAATCATTGTGTACACAAATCTTTAACACTCTGTAACTACGCAACTGCTACCCAAAGCTATAAAAATATTTTATTGAATAATTTATTTTTGGTAATACCAACTTAGTTAGTAGTGTATGACCAACATGCTTATAAATATTTAAGAAATAAAATAAATCTTTTGGTTTATATTTGCTTCTTAAGCAAAAAAAACAAACGTTTGGTTCTATGAAACCATTGCATTATAAAATGCATTGCGTGACCCATAATTTTTTGCATAGCTACTGCTCGTACATCGGTAAACACTCATATTTTGTACTTCGGTCTAGAAACTGTACAAACACTATAAAATATTTGAATAAACGTCTGCCAACAAATACATTAAAATGGTTGCAAAACAAACACATTTGCGTGTGCGTAAGACTTGGACGAAGAAACGTAACATTTTTTAATGCACGTTAATCAGATAAGGGTGTGAAATAGCAATTAAAAAACCTTCCCTTTATAGCAATATTTAAATACGTTATGGGCGTCAGCAATTAATAAAAATATAATTTAATTTTATATTTTTGAGATCTTATAAACTGATTAAGTCTTTAAGGTAGCTTGTTCCTTTAACTTTTAGGATTAGAAGACAAAACTTGGCACGTGTATATAATAGAATATTCTGCTTATTTCAGTCTAACCAATAAACATGCGTGGAAATCTACTTTATGTCAGGATATAAATAAAGTTGTAGAATGCAATATTTCCAGGCTCATGCACTAGTCAAATTAAAAAATTAGTCGCTTTTTAAAAATATGTAAAAAAACAAGCAAAGGTTTTCTTTGGCTTTTTTGTGACCCTATTTTTATTGTTTGATTTTTTTTCTTAGTATAATAAAAATAACAACTAGTATGAAATTATCATAGATACAATAATAAAACCTATTTATATGGAGTTCTATTTCCTCTTTGTTACTTTTAAAAAAGAAAAAATAATTTGTTGTAAGTCCTTTTTTATACACTATATTTGGCCGTAAGAGCTATTTTGTAGGACATCTTTAAAACATTAAAAAAAAACTTAAACGTTTTGAAATTATGGTTGTACTACGAAACAGCTGTCGCCCTAAACATAACTATGGAGTTGCTCGCAAATGTGATAAGTGCATAAACTTAAGTTTAAAGATAAATTAAAATAAAAGTTTTACAAAATGCGACATATAGTTGCACTTAGAAGAAATAAAAAAAGCGCCACTAGTGTCAAAAATAATTTTTCATTTGCCATACTTTTGTAAAACAAAATTACAATTATTTGCTATTGATACTTCTATTTAAGGCATTTTAACCAAAACCTGCACTTATCACATTTGCGCAGTGCAGCAATTTTGATTATTACTTTTTTTTAATGTGCAATTACAGAGCATCGGACATAACAATAAATTCCAAAAAAATATACCTTTTTTAATGCAAATGGCTTTAAAAAATACAATTTTACACATATTATGACAATGCCAATTTTTTTGTTTTTTTTAAGCGGTATTTGTTTTATAAAGGATATTCTTTGCAACAAAATAAGGCAACTTTCACTTTATTTAAACATTTTTTTTACCGGTAACGAAATCATAGTGGTAGTATTGTAGCCCAATATTTTTCCCAACAATAATAAGTAAATATGGGGACCCCAATATTGCCCTAATAAAGTATTATATACATGATGTGGACAAAATACAAAAATATTGCATCAAAAAAATAAACATAAATAGTAAAACTTATAAAATCCGCTTTTAGGGAGTATTAAAATGTTTACTTTAAAAGCTTGGTAAATGTATTTGGTATTTCGTATTTTTATCCAAAACCACAAATTAGTCAGTCAAGTCAAAAATTCTCCTTTTGATGTTGGATAGGTTTTTTTTGTTTTAACTTTGGACAATCAACAAGAGCTTACCGCCTAAGCGTTAATGTCCTATATGTAGTAAGGGGTAGTTTATTAAAACGATAATTAATGATTTGGAGGTTTGGTCGGGGTAGGAACACCATCAAATTCTGGTTAAGGTAAAAGTCGGTTTAAAATATTGTTATTATTGTAACGTATTGTTAACATAATAGTTAAAAGGCCTTTCTTTAGGGGAATAAAAATTAGCAAAAAATAACAATAAATTGGCAAAATTTATTTATTATTTAGCGTATTGCTTAACATCACATTACAACAATGTCACAATAAAGAAAGAAAAAAAAAACAGAAAAGATAATTACATTTTATACGATTACATATAGAGACATTTCAGACACTAAGTTGTATATAGTCACACACAAATAGAATCACAAATGTCTAAATTAGATATATATTCAATTGACTCCTGAGTTGCCATTGGGAAATCCTGTGGGTCACCTGCAAATGCTCTTAGCGGGCATTCTTGCACTATGTGTTTGACAGTCTGGTTCTCATCACCACAATCGCAGGCCGCAGAGGAAATTTTACCCCATCTATGCAAGGAGTCGGCATACCTTTCGCAGTTGGTTCTAATGCGGTTATGTGTTGACAAGGTTCTACGAGGAAGGTCAAATCCTCCTGGTTTGCTGGAGATGCATGGTATGCTGTAGTAACTGGGTGCTATGCTACTTTCCCATTCTTCTTTCTAGCGAGCATTTACGTCGAAGTTAGTTTGGTGAACCGCCCGTGCCGTCTTGAGTGGGGGTGGCCTGGATCGGAGTCGGTTTGTCTGGACGTCAGGAACATCGTTATAGACTTGCAATTAAGGATTGTCCATGATTTTTTTAAATTCTCCAACCAGGGCATGTTCTCGGCGCAGTTAAGGTGAAGCCATATTGTTGGAGTTGGTTTGATTGTCCCTGTTACAGTACTCAAAGTAACGTTTAGTTGGGTATCGATCATGTGCGTGTGTTTATAATGAGCTAAAGGTAACAAGTGTATCAAAGTTTACAAAAAAATGCTTGAGTAAATGTTTTACTTTCGTCAAGTATTAATTTTTATTTACATAGAAAAACGTATTTTTAAGCAAGTACATTAAAAAAAGTGGGGATAATTTATCTATAAAACAAACACATAATTTAAATATCGAAATAAACAATATATTGTAAATATAATACATTGTGCCCCAGTCACATATTTTCTATTTTAAATAGGACAGGTAGCCTAACGTTTAATATTTGTTAAACTTTAAAAATTATTATATTTAGCAGCTTGTGTCTTTAACAAGTATGTTTTTGACAGGTTTCAAATGTTTGTTAAAATTACCCAGCCCTGCTAAATATTTGTCCTTGTTATTATAATATTTTTAAAAACAGGAATCAAGAGAAGTCCTTTTAAGGGAAGTATTTGTCAAAACAGATTATGGTTTTACACTCTTGTAACCAAATAAAGTATGCTTAGGTACTTCTTTAATCCATAATGTAAATAGGCCAATCCTTAACAACGTTTCACATTAACAATACGCTTTCTAAGATCCAACAAGACTAATCCAAATCAGGAAAGTTTTCTTAGTTCCTCTCCTGCTACGTACGTATCCTCATGAGCAATTACCGAAATTATAACTGTGTTTAGTCAGGGCCAGATTAGCCTGCGGACCAGAAATTCCACAGAGTATGCAACAACTTATGCAACGGGCTGCCCTGCTTTGAAAAGCTAGGAATGTCTGCACATTAACATTGGGCCAAATTAAGTGGCTCCGGGGTAATTAACATCCAGACCGCAACTATTATTAAAATGGAGTAGTCTGGAACTATTTTATGCCGACAAAAAGTGGACTGTTGAACAATGAAACTATACGCTAAAATTTTCGTTGTGTTCGCCGTAATTAAAATAAAAAAGTAATTAAAAGGGACAAAAAAGGTGTACTTTACACGTACAGCTTTTGGTTAAATAGAAAATTTTCTCGAAACTAAGGCTTTTAATATCAATAATAATTGATTTTTAGTTTCAAATGTACTAAATTTACTAAATTTTTAAACTTCACCGATAAAGGCCTGCATAAAGTACTGAGTGCCGGGTTTATAGTTATTTAGTCCATTTTTCCAACAATGATTTACTTTCACAAAATTTTCGTAAGTAAACATTTTTGGGTTAAACCTACAGAAAGTCGACACCCACGGCACATACTATTCAGGTGTTATACTTTTGTGGGCTGCCTTTTAAAAGATTAAAAAAGATACTGAATTTACCTATTACCTAAAATTCACAGTGTAGCAGATTTAAATTGTTTATCTTGCTTCTGCATTTTGAGCAGATTTAGCTTAAATTTGGCTTAATAATACTAAAACCAGTGTAAAATGTTTTTTCTTTTTATTTTTTAAAAATTATTATTGTCAGTAGTTAAATATCTTTGACGTATATTGCACTCGCCTAGAGTTTGACAGTAAAGCGTAGGAGTTGACAGACAATACGCACAGTGGCGATTGAAGTCATTTATTTGGTAGTCATTATAAACAATAATTAGAGTAATTACACAAAATTTAGGTGTAAAAATTTGTGAAAACTAGTATTTTAAAACTTACGTACAATAACTTTATTTAAACATCAACACACTAAATAGTTTGTCCCATTTAAAAATAACATTTTTTATGTTGTTACCCCATGGCATTTTAAAATTGCATTTTTGTTTTAATTCATATTATCTTTATTAAGAGTTATGGCTACGTATCTGTAGGTTTTTAATAATAAGACTCATGTTTGATTTTATTGGTTGTCCTAATGTGGGCCTAAGGTTATAATTTTTACTATATATTAATTTGCCTTTGTTTCAGTTTCTAAGCTAGTCCAAAATATTCTTGTCGGTAAACTGTAATTTTTATTTTAATTTTTAATTAAGATAAAAGTATGAGACACCAGGTTTTTTATTACGATAGTTTATAGTATATATAATAAAATAGGATCTGTTATTGTACCTAAAATTACTGAAACAACATCCCAGGACCAAGGCAGGCGAAAAGATTTATTTCGCATTCACCTAAGTACACAAAGAAGCTACTGGAACTTCAAAAAAATGAACTTAAACTGGTTACCGACTTTCTAACAGGACATGGCCCTTGGAGGAATCATCTCAAAAAAATGGGAAAGACTGAGGATGAACAATGTCGATTTTGTCACGAGGCAAACGAAACTGCGGAACACATTCTCTGTGAATGCAGAGAACTGACCCGACAACGGCTTAAATATCTCGAAGGGGTATATCTTACTCCTAGAGATATTATTCAGCTTGCACCGCGTAGTATCCTGAACTTTGCTAAAGGTATAGGAATTACCGGGCACTAAACAACGAAGGGTATTCACAAAAGATCACTTTAGGTCGAAGTGAAGGAGGGCTACACTAGAGCCGAGCGACCCCGTTCATTACAATACAATACAAGGTACCTAAAATTTAACAGCAAGCCACCAGTATCATCCTTTGAAAAGTGGTGCGTAAAATATAAAAAGTACATTTGTTTAAAATCTAGCTCTTCCCTATTTTCAATAAGGAAAAAACTATAAAAAATAGCCATTTTTACTTTAAGAGTAAAAAATTTGAGTAATTGTAATTAATCACCATATTTTCATTAGGACTTTTGTGAAAAATCAAAAAACAAACAAAATGGATTTTGAAGGGAAAAGTCGATTAAATTAACCATTGTATTTAAAACTTTATAACTTGGGCCATTTAATGCTAAAAATCTATTAATCATACTTGCTTTGACCCCCACAACTTTGCTCCAAGAGCGAGATCACTCGCACACTTTTCAACAAATTTATATAAATATCAAAGATATATAAATTGTAAAATTTAATTTAAAATTCAATAATCTGTCTACTTAATTCAAATCGGACAATTACAGGTTATACTCTGAGTTGTCCCAAATACCACTGCAAAATATTAAATCTGCGATTTTTAAGAGAACCGCTTATCGAACAGCCTCTTTAAAAACATATTATAAACAATTATTTTCCGAAAAATTTAAAAGGGTCTAAGTTATGATTATTTTTTAAATGGTCAATTTTTAAGGTTTTTCCGACTTCTTTGCGAAAAAAGCACCGGTAATGTATTATAAAAATCCGTTCTGTTTGTTTTTCAATTCTTATTAAATGTTCTGACATGTTTTCTTTAGAAGTACTCGCCTTGAAATTTTCGAGAAAATGGGACCACTTCGGTCCAGGTCCCGGGATATAGCGAGCTGAGCCTACTCAGCCTTATTGACCCCTATAAACTTGAAGATCAACTGCAAAAAAAAAGAAAAAATCCTCCAAAAATCAAAAATACTAATATACGTTTCGGTGACAGGTCGGCCATCGGTGTCAAGATGAAATTACAAGAAAAAATTAAATTAAATTTCAAGTAATTTTGCCTTAAAAAGCTTTTATACTTTTTATAACGTTTTGTCATGCATGACCTTATTTTATTTAACTGGCATGTATATAGTATTCAAAAAGAAAAAAAAGTTGGAATGGTGTGTTAATTGATTTTAAGTTGAACTGAATTTACTTTAGCATCAAGAACAGGTAACCATGTATCATTTAAATTAACAGATATTGATGCTACACATTTATTTTTATTTAATAAAATAAATGCACTTTCCTTTATTTTATTTATTATTTTTTTTATTTATTAAATAAAGATAAATGTGTAGCAACAAATTCTGTTAATTTAAATATTACCTAATTACCTGTGCTTAATGCTGAAGTAAATTTAGGTAAACTTAAAATCAACGAACACACCATACCACCTTTTTTGTCTTTTTAAATACTATAAACATACCAGTCAAATAAACTAATGTCATTTATAACAAATCCACATAAAAAGTATAAAAGCTTTTAGAATTTCTTAAGTAATTTAAGCAAATTTTCTTCAAATTTAGTTTAATTTTTTCTTTTAATTTCATCCTGACAACGGTGGTCGACTTGCCACCGAAACGTAGATTCATATTTTTGATTTTTGTTTTTTTCGGGGGTTTTTCTTCTTTTTTGTTGCAGGCGATCTGCAGATTCATAGGAGTCAATAGAGCTGAGCAGGCTCAGCTTGCTATAACCCTGGACCTGGCCCAAAGTGGTCCCATTTTCTGGAATATTTTAAGGCGAGTACTCCCAGAGAAAACATATTTAAACATGAATGCGCCACAAAACTATAGAACATATTTATTAAAAGTTCCATTATAATCAAAATAAATCAACATTTTTTACTCTAAAGGCAAAAATGACTAATTTTATGGGTTATTTTATACAAAAAAAGGAAAAAGCTAACCTTTGCTGAGATTTTGGTTTTTTATGTCTATGCCCACTTTTGAAAAAATAGGTAGTATGCTGTTTTAGTCGCCGAAAGAATCTCTGTAAACTGAGTTACAAGACATGTTGCTGTTTAGTTACAATAACTTTAGCTTAAATAAATATAAAAGAAGTTTTTTTACCCAGTAGAAATAAACTAAAAAACTGAAGTTAAAAAATAGCTTTTATTTAGGTGTCATATTAAATCTCTTTTTTTTTACTCACTTGTTTGGAATGGAATAAAAATTATTTCATTTTACCGCAAAACATAAAAAAGCTTTTTTGTACTGACTAACGGATTAAAAATGTATTTAATTAATATCTTAAATACCAGCATGAAAGCTTTTTGTTGTTATATTTCACACTTTATCGGGTTTACTTAGAATAAAAATGCATTAAAACTGTTTCTCTTGACGTTTTAAGATACACGCAATTGTAATTATCTACCAATTATTACATTCTTTAGATTTTTAAAGTTTTTGTATATTAAAAAAAAAAAAATTATAGGTTAGTCATTTTTTCAAAGAGCAAACCGTGTATGTATTATAACTTGTGTTATAAATATTGTAGAGCCATTATTTTATATACAGAGTGGTAATAAAAGTTTTTCAATAAATGGATTTTTTGTCACTTGTCACATGACTGCTTTTATGGCGACCAATGTAAAAAAAATGTGATATAAAATAAGCTTAAAATGCAAAATACAGAAAAAAATAATAAATATATAAACATTTAAGAGTTATGATTATTGCGACATACTGTATCCATAAATTATAATTTATTTTTTTGACACAAGAAATTATTTGCTTATTATCTGGTACAAAATTTTAAATACAAATTTATATATTCAACTTTTTAATATTGGTGATACAAAAAAAAAGAAATTGGTAATGCTATACTTGCTTAAAGTCCTATATCCCAAGGCAAATAATAAATAGTGGCACTTAGAATGCGTTGGTCAATAAATAAAAAAAAATAATTCAAAACAGTAAATTATACAAACTGTTTCTTAAAGAAATGCTAATATTTAAGGGTGATTCTTAAACTCATTTACAGGGTGATAAAGTTTTTTAAAAAATCAGTTTTTTAATAATAATCAAGATAATATTGTACATATCTTTATAAAATATGGTACGTGTCTTCAATGCACCAAGAAACATTTTCTGATGTACAAAATTTTTTATTTTCTCTACCAGTGGCGTCCGAACGGGCTTTAAATTAATTATTTTTAGAGAAAAAAATACAACGCTACTATATACTTTCTCTTAAAATAAAAATTTGTTTTTAAATTCTCATTCATTTTTGAGCAATTTTGATTTCTTGGTTTTTCTTTATCTGACGCATGATTATCGCTTATAAAAATAAAAGTCGTTTTACTTCAGGATAAATTAATCAATTTAATCATATTTTTGTTTATATCTCCTTTATTATTCATTCTATCAGAAATGTTTATAAAACTTTTTATATAGATAATTTAAAAAGCTGTATTCTTTGTTAAATAACATTTTTTGTGTCCCTTGTAGTTTTAAAATATTAGGTTTTAAATTAAAAAAAAAACATTAATATCTTAAAAACTATAAAAGATACAAAAAAATTATGAAAAGAAAACAGCTTTTTAAATTGTCTATATAAAAAATTATAGAAACATGTATAATAGGATAAATAATAAAGAAAATATAAATAGATATGTGATTTATTTGAAAAATTGATCCTAAAGTAAAACGATTTATATTTTTTTAAGGGGAAAATCACGGGCCAGACAAAGAAAAACCAGGAGATCAAATTTGCTTACAAATAAATGAGGATTTTAAAAATATTTTTTATTTTAAGAAAAAGTAGTGGCGTAGTATTTTTTCCTCAAAAATATTCGTTGTAAAACCCGTACAGACGCCACTGGTAAAGAAAATAAAAGAAATTGTACATCATTAAATGCACCTTGATGCATAGAAGACATATACCAAATTTCATAAAGATGTCTACAATATTAGTTCAGTTATTATTAAAAAACCCAATTTTTTAAAACTTTATCATCCTATATCTCAAAAGTTAAGACTTTTAGGACATACATTCATATAAAGTTTTTTTCTTAAAATGAGTCCAAAATCACCCTCCTAAATATTAGCATGCCTTTAAGGAACATCCTGTATATTTTTAACAATAATCCCCACTTAAATAGAAACCCACCCTGAGTAGTCAAAAAAATTTGAAATAAAAGGAAATTTAATGTTTTATTCCTAATTTAGGTTTAAATTAAAAAAATATATTAAACCCACGATTAAACCAGTATATTTAAGTGCGTATCATGTATTTGCTGTTAGATACAGAAAATTGAAACAAGCAAGGCACCATATCTGCAGTATTTCTTAATTTCTTTGTATTGTTTTAATTATAAAAATAAATGTATTTTTTTTTACCATTAAAAATTATATTATAGGTGCTAAGAAAATAATTTTCAGTAACGAAAAAGAAAACATATAATTTACATATCAGGAAGTCGTTACCCTCCTTACAATTTTTGAAAAAAATGGAACCATTTTGGTCCAGGTCCCGGGGTATAACGAACTGAGCCTCCTCAGTCCTATTGACCCCTATAAACTTGCAGATCGCCTGCAACAAAAAAACAAAAAAAAAAAAAACCCCAAAAAAAAACAAAAAGTAAAGTAAACACTAATTTACGTTTTGGTGGCAAGTCGGTCACCGTTGTCAGGGTAAAATTAAAATAAAGTAAAAATTTAAACGAAATCTCTAAGAAAATTTTTAATTAAAAACTCTCTTTGATAGCTTTTAAAATTTATGACGTTTTGTCATAAATGTACATATTAGGTTGTTCTGACCGGTAAAGTTATAATTTTTAAAAAGACAAAAAAGGTGGTGTGGTGTGTTGATTAATTTAAAGTTTACCTAAAATTTCTTCAGCATCAAGCAAAGGTAACCATGTATTATTTAAATAAACAGATATTGATGCTACACATTTATCTTATAAAAATGCACTTTCTTTTATTTTACTTTTTTTTAACAAGTTTTCTTTGCTAAAATACTAGAAGCATTCCAGTTTATTATGTGGTTGTTATCAAATGCGTGTTAACAGATTTTTGAGATGTAAAATTCTGTGTTTTTAATGTATGTTCTATGTTTTTTTATGCGTTTTTTTTGGGGTTTTTCTTCTTTTTTTCTGCAGGCTATCTGCAAGTGGACCTAGACCGAAGTGGTCCTATTTTTTTCCAAAAAATTGTAATGCGAGTAAACTAAAGAAAACATACTGAAACATGAATCCGCCACAAAACTATAGAACATATTTATTGTCTTTAATGTTATTTTTTTTTAATTTAAAGCTAAACTAATATTCTTTTCTATATTTTAACTTTTTACTATATATTTGGACAATTTATATAACATTATTTAAATATTTTTTCCAAAATAGTAGTCATATGACAAGTAGCAAAATGGTTTTTAGAATATTCGATATGTACAACTTATTACTGAAACACTGTTTTTTATATATTTTAATTATAAAAAAACTTTTTTTTCAAAATTTTTGACGACTTTGCATACTTAGCTTAGTACGTTACACTTTACACACCCATATATTTTAACTGGTTAATAAATTTAGCGGAACAATCTAATAAATACCGTACAAGTAGTAAATTTAAGTTAAAGGGGCCTAGGAGATTAATAAATTGAGCCCTAATTCTTAAAACTTCATGCACAGGACCTCCAGCAAGTGTAATTATAGGAGGTTTCCCATTTCGACATTTCCCTATTTAACCCACTATTTTAGAATTGGGGTGGATATATTTTATTCTGGTGATATTTGCCTTTAGGTAAATACATATAATAATTGCGTAAGCATTTATTTGTAAATTCTCGGGATTGCTAATACAATATAAAATATGTTTTTTAAAAAATATTGTTTAAAACAATATAGGCCTAATAAAAAAAACCGATATATTAAACTCCCTTTTGTACTGTTTTAAACGACCACGCACACTTTAAATGGGTTTTTAGCGACCGGTGAAATTTAACCAAATTTTATTCTGTTATTAAGGACCTCAAAAGAAGCAATTTTTACTTTTGCACCAAAACGCTAAACCTACAGGATGAGCCGCTAAAGCTACCTATGTGTTTTGCTAATTTAAAAAATAATGGTTTGCTAATTATTAACTGTATATAAATACTAAATAATACTAAAATTTTCATATTTACTGTGTATATTTACTTATTTAACTTATAAAGTGCTTTAAGGTAAAATAACAATAAAGGATAAATTAGAAAACCAGTTGTTTAACGTAATATGAAAAATAATAATAGGTATCCTAAATAAGTAATATGTTATATTACTATAAGGAAATAACAAATTAAGCCAAAATAACTGTACACAAGTGGGATTTTAAATATTTTTTTTACCTGCAGATTTTACAGGGTACCACAAAGACAATACAGAAAAATTAAATTATACCCATTTTTTAAGACTGCTTAACGTTTATTAAACGATTCTATTCAAAAATTTAAAGATGTGATGTAAATTCTAAAACTTTTTTTGTGCCCTATGTAATTTTTAACTTTTAAAATAAATTTATTTTTAAAATTTTTTAATTAAAAAGCACTTTTAAGTAAGTAAATAATTTCATTACATTTAAGTGTAAAGGTTTGATATTATACCAATAATTAAATATTTTTACAGAATATTGCAAAAGGGATCAATCTTTTAAATTTAGCCAAATGAATCACTTTAATTACTGACTTACTCTGCATATCCAATTGTAAAAATATGTAGTTAGTAGTATAATACCAAACTTTTACACTAAATGTAATAAAATTCTTTACTTACGTAAAAGTACTTTCTAATTAAACATTTTTAAAATTAAATATATTTTAAAGGTTACAAATTACATGAGGCACAAAAAAAGTTTTACATTTTACATTTTTATTTTCAAATCAAATCGTTTTATAAACGTAAAGCGGACTTGAAAATAGGTATAATTTAATATTTTTGCATTGCATTTGTGGTACCCTATATAATCTGCAATTAAAAGAATTATTTAAAATCCGTACTTGTGTACAGTTATTTTGACCTAATTTGTTATTTCCAATAGTAATATTACAGATTTCTCCTTTAGGATAAATATTAATATTTTTATATGGCAATAAACAATTGGTTTTCTAATTTACCCTGTATTTTTATTTTACCTAATAGTACTTATAAGTTAAGCAAGTATATATTTACAGTAAATATGAAAAGTTTTAGTATTATTTACTATTTTAATACAGTTAATACTTAGCAAACCATTATTTTTTGAATATACCTAGCTCTAGCTGCTCACCCTGTAGGTTTAGAGTTTTGATGCAATGATAAAAATTGCTTCTTTTGTTAAATTTTACCGGTCGCCAAAAACCCATTTAAAGTGTGCATAGTCATTTAAAAGCTTAAATATTGAAAAAACTGGATGTTCTTAAGACCTTTCGTTGAAAGTGGAACTTTTTTCTCTAATATCAGCAAAACTAGCCTTGTGAAGTGTGGTCAGTAATGTGGTTAAAAAGTACCTGGTGGGTTTTCGTAAGACTTTAAGCCAAAAAATGAACTGAAAATGGTATCAGTTTTGCAGTCAGTCAGTGGCGTTTGACATTTCCTGAAGTGAGATGTAATCATGATTACATTAATATTACGGATTATGTTATGTTAATGATATATTTAAAAAAAAATTGCAACGATTTTGAAAATTTTTGTTTTAACGGTAAGGTTTATGAAACAAAAATCTGTATATATTTTGTTTAAATCTCTTTGTTTATGTATTTTACAGCTTCCCTTCAATAATAAACGACACGTACTACTAAGTACTGATAGTTTTAAACACGTATAAACTTGGCTAGCCCAAATCAAAAACATGCAACAAAATTTAGATCAAAATTAGGGGCTTTTTGGGTGCTATTTAGGTGCGTAATTGATAAATAAGGTGCACCAACGGTTTTAAAAATACTGAAAAAAATTCTGGGTCTGTCAGGTTTCGAAAATTTAGCAGACCCATAATCAAAGAATTTCTTTTTTAATGATTAAAATAAATAGAAATTAAGTGCTAATTAAGTGCTTTTAGAACCTAATAGAATTATCGAATATTTTTTAAATTAATTTAAAAATTATATTTCTTAAAGAGTTCAACTGGTACAACCTCGATTATGGCGAATGCGCAAGAATTTTATATATCGACATATTTTGTTGGGTCCCATACACATTACGACCGTCTTTATTAAAGATTTTTATGATGTAGGGGTAATTTAGACAAATTTAAACCCTCTTACCGGTCGGTCATGGTTAGTTCCAGTTAGTTAAAGCGGCTTTTTATTTGATTAGTTAACTTCCACAAATTTATTTATTTCACTTTTTCACACATTTTCAAATTTTTTACATTTTCTTTTACCTGCGTTTTTTTATTTCCTCCACACAATGCATATTATGATGCTTTTTCCCAAAAAAATCCTAAAGAAGGACGGTCATAATATGTATCGGACCCAACAAAATATGACAATATAATAATCTTATAACTATTTTGTCCAGGATCGACAGGATAAAAAAATACATATTTTTGTTAAAATGAAAAATCCTTGGGCATTGGCCATAACCGACTTTGTACCAGTTAAAATCTCAAAGAAGTATAATTTTTTAAATTATTTAGAAAAATATTTGCAAATTCTAATAATTTTCTAAAAGCACTCAATTAGCACTTAATACCCACCTATTTTTATTATAAAAAAATAATTTCCTTGATTATGAATCTGCTAAATTTTCGAAATCTGGCAGACTTACAGTTTTTTTTTAGTATTTTTAAAATCCTTAGTTCACCTAACTTATCAATTGCGCACCTAAAAAACCCCTAATTTTGGTTAATCTGAATTTCGTTGCATTTTAAGTTGGGTTAGCCAAGTTTATATACGAGTACGTGTTTTAAACTTTTAAATTTTTAATAATATTTACTAATAAAATTGTTATTATACTACAAAACTTGTATGCAACTGGGATTTAAATTTATTTCCATAGGATTTCTAAAAATTGCATAAGAAAAAATTATATATTTCGAGCATATATTTTGAGCAAATAAAATATTCCCTGCCCCAAAACGATTGAAATAAATATTTCAACTTTAAACGAATAAAATACAATAAAAAATTAAATATTTAATAAACTTTAAGCTTGGCAGAATTTTAAGGGGTATCTTTCTTAATAATCCAATTTATAATTTTGTTTATATTTTAGGTACATACATACGATCATATGATATACTGTTTATAATTTTTTAACATTCAATTTTTTAAATTTTTATATTTTCCACTCTTTTAATTTATGAAAAAAGTAAATCTTTCAGTAATAATAAAATAAATATAATAGCGATGATCCATTCAAGCTTAAAAGCCTAATGCAAATTAAAGTATCCTGGCCATTAATAAAACGATCTTGTAATTCTTGAACGGTTATGAATAGGAATTCGAGCGGGTGTAATTATTCAAGAACTTCTCATTTCCACATTCTCATATCCATTATTTGAACCAGCTATGCCACATTTGGGGTGGTATATTTTACTACAAGGTGACATATACATTTTGGTATGTGATTATGGAATATAATTATGTTAGAATTACGAATAATGTTTGTTTTATTACTGTTTATGGTTAACCAGGAAAATATGACCTGTAATATATGGTTTTCAGTAAAGCTGCAAGGTATAAATTGCAAGATGAAGTTTAACCAGATGTTGCATGTACAAGTCTAAGTAAAACTAAATCCTAAATTTATATATTTGGAAATTTATAGCTTTTTTTACTTTTTGGGGTAATGGCTTAACATTAATATTAAAATTTCTTAGAACAGATCTAATTATTGTTATTAAACCCAAAATATGCATCGATATATATATATATATATATATATATATATATATATATATATATATATATATATATATATATATATATATATATATATATATATATATATATATATATATATATATATATATATATATATATATATATATATATATATATATATATATATATATATATATATATATATATATATATATATATATAATATAATATATTAAATTATTAATTATATATAATAAAATAAATTATATGATTTCTATTTAAAAAAATTATAATTACGTGGTTAGAGGTATGCTTTTTACCATTAATTACATTTTTTACATCTTTTCTTATTAATACGCTTTACTGGTTGCAGTAAGATTAGCCTGTTAGATGTCGCAGAGTCATTTAAATCTCTCCTTTATTTTACAAAGAATTGTTTTATATTCTTGGCGAGCCTTCTTCAGACGTGTCTTGCTTACCGCGGATGTGAACATCCCCAACAAGGATTAAACATGTAGCCGTCTTAGCCACACCCGAAGTTTCCATCCTTTTGGAAACCCCGTAATATTAATGCAATTAGCAAAAAGCATACCTCTAACGACGTATTTTTTTTTTTTAATTAGGAGCCATATGCCCAAAAAACTTTTTTTCTATAGGTGATAGGGCAATAATGCAAAGTTTCCATCCATATACCATTTGGTCGAATTTGCTAGATACTGCAAAGAGATTTCGTCTAAAAATATAATAATTCGTCTTCTGTGTCTATACCGTTATTCTGAAAAAAAAACATTATCTGGCTCTCCTGTAGTTTTCCAAATATCCTAAAAATTATTTAAAAACGAATAACTAATAATTGATTTAAAAAATTAACATAATATTTTTTGTACGTTTATTTAATCCTGGTTAGTTTAGCTAGCTTGTGATTGTTTTGGTTTTTACAAAATACGACCCCTTTAATTTTTAGATCCTTAAGGCTTTTAAGATTTTTGATGTAGTCTGATTTGTAATTAAGTAATGCGTTTGTTTTACAGTATCTTCTGTAGGCTTGCGCGTCCTTGTCAACTAAGCTGGGGCTGCTAATTCTTCTGCAAAAATCAAGGAGGGGTCAATTGAGTCCTTGCATTTCTCTTTAATTTTCTGTATGAACTGCACAACCCTCACGTTTTTACTATCTACAGGATGATTATGTTCTTTAGACAGTTGCAATGTGACAATGCAAGTCAAAGATTAATACACCTTTGCACTAAAAGAAGAAAATAATAAATAAAATTAGGCATATTAAAGAAATAAATCCAAAATGCACTTACCTTAAATGACAAATACTTGCTGTATCTCCAACGAATAGCAGTTGTAAAACGCCTATACACGCAATAAATGTATTCGTTAAAACACATTTTGGTTCCATGTTTATAAAAATCAATTTGACATAATATGAATTATTTTCTGGTGTATTTTTTACCTGTTATTAATAATTACTGGCTTAACCATTATAATGTTTATCTTCCATGCACAACTGAATATAGTCCTAGACCATGAACCTAATGGTCTTAGTTGGCGCCCAACAGTTAGTTTGGGTCAGTTTGTGGTATTTATTTTTATTTTATTTAAAATGGTTTTTTTAGCTTGGTAACAAATGCTGAAAAGCTTGTTTGCACATTAGAGTTTAACTACTCCAATTTTAGAGCGCTAAACATATTGTTTCTTTTCTTAAGTGCAGCCTAGTTGTGATTTTTATATATTCTCTATAATATCTATGTTAGTTTGTTAAGTACACATAGAAGTACCCTATAAATTAAAGTCACACGGGTTTAAATTATACCATGTTCATTAACTCTTAGTTATTATAAATATGCTAATTTTTACAAATCTAAATGCAAATGCATATACATTTCAATATATAACAAAAAAAACAGTCCCCAAACACAACCAAAAATCTAATAAATAAATAACTTTGGAAAAAATTAGGCAAAAATTAAAAACGCAAACTTTTTGTTTACTAAATTGTACTTAGTATAAAGTCAATTTTATTTTCAGAGGTCACTTTCAAGGTTTTACTGAAAATGCAATTTTAAACTAAATTTTCAAGAATATGTTTAGGTTATGCCCCGCTTTTTCCATTTTTTCAATTACCAACTTTAAAAAACTACAAAAAATAGTTGCCGTCGAATCGAAGCGAGAAATTCATATGAAAGTGGCCTAAAAAGCAAATGGGGAAAACTCAATCCACAAGCCACCGAGATGGAGTATATGCGGAAAATAACGAGCTTCATCAGCCTTGCCGCACATTCACTTCCAAGTTGGTTGACACTCTCGCGCCCGAAGAGATGTGAGTCCGCCACGACGAATCAATATGTAATTATGGAACGGGATCGGTCTTAGGGCCAATCGTTATGAATGCAGTGGTGGGTTAACATTTTACATGAACAAAGAAATAATATGTCAAATCTGACATTTTTCTTTTTAAAAATGTATTAAGGCTGATTTATGCAGAAACCCTTAAATTGAATTTAATTTTAGTGTAAGATCATTGCATACCAATATATAAGCGCGTTTATACACACTTTAAGAAAATTTAAACTTTAACTTTTATTTAGGAAATTGGCCAACTTTTATCTTCTTAAAGCAAAAATAAATAACAATGAAAATGAGCATACGCGAGCAGTGTAAACAAACTTAAAATTCCCTTTGACCGAGCTGTCAACTTCTCGTTTTACGTTTATTTCTATTTGAATAATGTATTTTCCCATAATAATTAAAAATGCAAAAATTATAACAAACCAAGCACAAAAAACAGTCAAAACCTTGTCAAAACATAAAAAATGGTCGAACTGTAATATGTCATTATGGTAAAGATATTTAACGTGTAAAATAAAAATTCCTAGATTCATACCAACCCGACGAAATTTTCCTGTTTCTGCGCTTGCATAAGGTAAATGTAAATATTCTCTATAAATGGTCCAGAAATTTTTAGAGTTAAAATAAGTTTAAAAAAAGTTAAATCAGATTTAAAGTTGTCTGCATAAACCAGCCTTATTTGGTAAAAGTAAAAAAAAATCCTAATACAATTTTATATCTATGTACATACAGGGTAACTCGTTTATTAAGAGCCTATACCGTTTCTTAAAATCTGTAAGTTCTACAAAAAAAGTTTTTCGTAAAACTTGTTTGCTGTAAAGATATCAATAATTTTATAATATTACTAGTGTGCCTTTTTATTTACGGGATGGCTACAGAATTTTTTTTAGTAAAACAACATATATCTTGCATAGCCCTTTCAAAAACAAATTCAACGATTTATATGTATATGGGTGTAAATGCAATTATGTAACCTCTATGACTACGAAGCTTAAGATTTTTTTTAATTGAGATGTCTAACGCTGTTCAGTGTTCTGGTTCTGGGACTTCTCAAACTACGCTGGGTTCTGCTGCTGGAGTTTTGAAGTACATACTTCTGGATAGTAGTACTCTTACATCGGTAGGCACTTGGATGCTTTCTTGTTCCACGATGAAATTTGAATTGACTACTCCAGAGTCAGTAATTTCCGCATGTTTGGAAGATGATTTGCCCATATTAGCGTCTATTTACCATATCACTCGACGGTATGCACTTTTTCTGACTTCTCAACATGTAACTGGTAGGATCGCCATGTGGTGTACTTCTCATGGCAGGGTCGCCATGTGGTGTACTTCTCATGGTAGGGTCGCCATGTGGTATACTTCTGCTTTGTACTTGGTTCGTAGTATCTGGTACACGTCAAGAAGTGAAACAAGAGACTTTGTATAAAACATACTTTAATATAAAAATATAAAAATAGTATAAACTTATCTTACTGCATCGAAATGCATCTAAATATATCCAATTATATCTAATCGTATCTAATCTTATCTAATCTTAATGTGTATAAATCAAGTTATTATATATATATTTAAACATTAAACAAACATCATTTAATATACACAGTTTACAATAATATATCAGTATTGTTATATAAACTAATATTTAAATAATAACATAACATAAAATACCTGTTAGCCTTCACGGTCAATGGCTTTGATGCGTGCAATAGACTGATGACCTAACAAGTACTAGGGACTAACCTTTCAATATTATATCCTTAGCCTTTTGCCATGAATCCATTACACCGTGTATATTAATGTATTTTTGAATAGCCACTTTAATTGCAATTCCAATAATATCACATAGTATTAGACCCTGACTTACCGTTTTGGCTCAATTCACAGATTTAAAAAGTGGTTATAAGATTTAAATGATTAAGATATGAAACTATGACTTAGCTCCTCATCAACGTAGTGACAACCGTTTTAGGATGTTGATTAGAAGTCGTATTGAAAATAGAATATCAAGCTTTCCAGAATGTTTTCAAATTTCTCAAATGACTAAAAGATAAACTATCTGACAGATCTTAATATTTTTTATTTTTTGATCTACATCCATTGCGAAATCATAGTTTACTAAAATAGAAGCAAATTTATTTTTAAATTGTTTTATATATTTTTTAAAGATATATAACTCTGCCAATACATATTAGTTTGTATTTATAAAATAAAATATATCTAAAAAAAAAGGTTAAGGATAACTGAAATTTGCAGATTTTTTTAAATTTGTATTTAACATACTTTAAAAGAAATCTAAGACTGGGACAACTAATCAATATGTACGTAATCTATAATATAAATAATACTCTAGGATTACTTATTATAAATACAATAGAAGTGAATATTTTACTTAAAAAAAAAATAAAAAAATTAAAAATGGATTTGTGTTTTGTTATAACAAATAATACATTTTTCTTACAAAAATGGATTGCATTGCAGTGGTGCATAAAATTAAGAAAATTGCATGCAGTTTTCTATATTTTTCTTTATTTAAACCGTTAATTTTACTTGGGTATTTTTGTTAAGTCTTATTTAAAGGTAATAGTAACTTTTATTATTTAGAAATATCTTTAAAAAAAGTATCCCATGACACAAAGCTGGTATCTGAAAAGGCTAAGTATACGATATATAAGATATATATATATATATATATATATATATATATATATATATATATATATATATATATATATATATATATATATATATATATATATATATAAAGGTTGTAATGAAATATATCTAAATATTAATATATTAAACCAAGTTTTTCACGAAAACAGATATTTACTTAAACATTTTCCTTTTTCAATAATCTACACATTAACCTATTTTCAAAAACTTAAGCACTTTTGTATCTAAAATGTTTAACTACTTTCATACGAGATGTTAGTCTGCCACGACGAATCAATAGGTAATTATGGAACGAAATAAATCTTGGGACTAATCCTTACAAAGGCAGTGGCGTGTCTACTTTTTACTAAGAAACATTTTAAAATAAAATAAGATATCTGCAGATTACTGATGTTCACAGATAAGATAACATATTAACATTATTAATTTTTAAATAAACATTTGCAAATACTCTACGCTTTACTTATTTGCAAAAGTAGGTAAATTTTAAACTTTAAAGTTGATTTTTACACTTTTAAAGAGATAGGAGTCTGTTACGTTGTGGAATAGAACTTTTGGTAGGGCTAATTGTTATAAATGCAGTAAGGGGTTGACGTTATACCCAAATAGTAAAAATAGAAAACGTATTCCAACCTCTGAAATAATTTTACAACATTCACGTTTTATTTGGTTATGACTCTTAAGCCTTAAGGTGTAACTAGCCTACAACAAGTGTAGGTGTAAAATTACTGGATAAAATCGTCCTTAGGGTTTATTATTTTAAATTGCCTAGCAGTTTAAAATATTTATGTTTAATACTTAAAAAAAATAAAAAATTAAACCGAATACTAAATTTAAAAAAAGAGGTAGTTTTTATCCTATATTTTTTTATATAATAATTTAAAAACAATAACTTTGAAGTAAATTAGGGTCCTAATTCCAGTGGGGTTCTAAGCTACTCATAGCTATTCATAAAATAGTATCGGTGCAAGGTTCAATTGTTCATATTCATAAATGTATTATTGTATTTGAATTGCAAAATTTCTAATAAAAATAATAACTCTTACTATAATTTGGAGTAGATCTCATTTAATTTTTTCTGAATCTAACATTTTTGAAAGTTTTTCGGATATTTTAAAGTAGAGAAATAAGACTTAAAATCAGTCTACATATCTAATTGCAACACGAGATTAATTTGATTATTAAAAAAGAAACGGTGAATAAATATTTTTTAAAAGTTAAAAAGGAAAACCGATTACCAAGACTTTACCGCCAGACAAGATTTGTTTGTGATCAGATTAGATGTTATTAGATTTACAAAGTCGGATAACCAAAGCACTGCAATCTATTTTGACTTATTATACTCTCTGTTTAAAGTTGCATTTTTCCTTTGTAAATTTTCCTATGTTAAGACGCGATTGCCTTTAAAAGTCAATAAATCAAAAATCAATCGCCTTAGCTAACTTAAGAATTAAATACAATAACTAGGAGCGTTAGTCACGAACATAAAGCTTTTCATACTTTAAAAAGAAATTTATTTTTATTTGATATAAAGATAATAATATTAAAAATAGTAAAATGTACCTTTTTATAAGACACTAAAGATATGTTAGTTAAATAAACAGCAATTAAGCATGTGACAAAGGTTTGGCCTAATTACTAAAATTAAGAATTAAATAAGAATTATTTGGCAAGTAATCAATAATCAAGCCCAGACAATTGATTCGTTTTTGAATGACTTAACTAATGCACTGATGTAGGTGGAAAAACTTTATAAAAATAAAAAATATACATCTTTTTTAAAATACATTTTTTTAAATTAAACCACATTAACTTCAGTTAGTGTGATTAAATATTTAATTTTAAACAAAATAAAACTGATTTTTTTTATAAAAATCCGTTTTCAATTTATTGCAACAAAAAAATGAAATAAATTAATTCTACTACATTACCAATCTATTTAGATAATGTTAAAATTTTCTTGTAAACGTTTAGAATACAATTAAAAAACGGTAATTATTACTTTTTTTTATCCTTAAATTACGCTTTTATAATATTTTGTTGCTCACGTTAATTTTTTTCATAAGAAAAAAATTTCTGATTCTAATTTATAAAAATTAGAAATTATACACTTTGTAGTAAAAAAGATGTATTTACTTAATAATTATAATTAAAATAGACCTTTGCTGACTACGGACACCGCCACATCGATTGAACAATGTATTGATAAAAAATAAAAAATTAATGCCGGAGATTAATATTCCAACAAAAAAACGTAAAATATAGTTTTAGATAAGTTTTAAATTTTTGTGGTGGATTTTTGTAACACAATAGCTCTGATCTGATGTGAATGTTCAGAGGGTGGTAATATACCACTGCACCTAGACCTCAGTAGGTCCTTTGTGCTTCCTCTTGTAGGCGGGAGATTCACTGCGTCGTCCAATCTATTGATTTGAAATAGTTGACGACGTCTTTATGGGGAATCTCCCTAATTTCGGCCAGTAATGGCCAGTTCGTGCCCAGCATGGAGTTTCGTTCAAATGTGAGGGCGGGACAAACGCAAAGAATGTGTTCAGCGGTCTCATCTTCTCGTTCACAGGTCTCTACATAATCCTGTGTTCGTTAGACCCATTTAAAATAGGTGTCCTCGTAGCCCGCAGTGGCCAGTTAGAACGCCCGTTAGTGTTCGGAGGTTCCTTCTGGACATCATAAGGTTTTTTTTCGCTACTGACTTGTCTGGCAAGCTCAGCATCATTTTTGCAAAGTTGCAGTTTGTAGTATCATCCCATTTCCCTTTAAACCGTCAATGGAACACAATAGCTATTTTTATTTTAAGAGTGCAAAGTAATACATTGTCGCTCTAAGCGAGAAATTTTACACGGGACACTCTAAGGATGAAGGAACGAACAATGTGGGAAGCTTTGGGTCTCTAAAGATGACTGTAAAACGATGCATAAAAGAGGCACTACGTGTTATTTTTTTGAGAGCTGTCAAAGTAGGAATTATACGGGCCAACTTTGGCAATCTTACTTTGCACTCGAATTGCACACAAGATTTTTCTACAACCGCAGATTTTTTTAAAAACATTTAATAAAAATGAATCATTATTGATAACCTTAAATTGACAATTTAAAAACGCACACAACTGTCAAAAACAAAAGTTAAAAACAGTTTTTCTTTATGGTTTCCATGGTAACTCAGCGATCGTTTTGGTTACTCTGCCCCTCGGCGAGCAACAAAGTAAGAAAACGTTCGCTCCTCGGAAAAGTGCAACTTTGCGCTTTCTTTTAAAAGCGCAAACATGGTATTTTTCGCTTGGTTGTGAAAAAAGTATCTTTATGTACTTGGTCAGATGGGACCATTATGGTCCTGGTCCCAGGCTATACATTTTGTACGTACACGGCATTGATTGACCCTTAAAAACTTGGAGATTACCAAAAAATCCTTTAATAATTAAAAAATCCATTAACGTGGCAAATGTACAGGGTGGCTCAAATTCGAGGCTTTTGATAAGAAACTCATGTTTCTCTATGTTTAACCCAAAATCTGACCTTTATTTGCAGGTCTCAAATTTCAAGCCAAACTTATTGGTAAATATCACAATTCGCTATCCTGCGTTGTATACCCGCTACAGTGTGTATCCTTCATGACTTTTTAGTTTATAGAGTTTTTTAATTCTGTAAAACATTTTCACAGTAACTTTTTATGCAAATTGAAAATATGCTTTTAGGTTTTTTGTAAGATGACGCATTTTTAATTTATAATTTGTTTTTTCAAATTTAAGATAGGATATTCCGTATATTTTTTCAGTTTTAGAATGGTAAAAAAGTTACCTTTTTATAAATGTTCTGCACTTGGTATTTTTTTAAGCCATTTTCGCTTTCAACACCAAAAACTATTTTTTAACAAACCATAACAATAATAAAACAACTAAGTTACTATAATAAATGTTTAAATTATCTTTATTTACGCATATCGAAATTTAACCAGCTTCCTTTAAAAATTTTTATTTGTATATTAGAAAGAAAATTAATCCTGTGGGGGAAACTCTTCCTTTCGTTTCTTCAATTATGTTTCTAAGGAAAAGTTAAATATTGTATCCCCCATAAAAAGAAATCCATCGGGGTCAGGTCAGGCGACCTAGCCGGCCAATGAATTGGACCCTGGTTGCCCATCCTGTTGTTGCGAAATTCTTGATTTAATTTTTTTTTAAAGATTCTGGCATTCTGTGGCGGTGCACCATCTTGTTGATAGAAAGTTAACCCTCTTTTAGTCAATGGTAAACTATCCATCAATGATTTAATAAATTTTTTAAAATTT
>JAHBCN010006458.1:0-48773 GCA_019359885.1 Listronotus oregonensis | reverse complement strand
CCACTGGTAAATTAAAAAAAAAATGTGGTACATTAAAAAATGCTTTTGATACATAACATGTATGCCAAATTTCATTAAAATGTCTAAAGTAGTATTACAGATATTAATATTAAAATATTAATTTTTTGAAAATTTTACCCCCCTGTATCTTAAAAGTTAAGACGTTTAGGACATACGTTTATATGAAGTTTTTTTCTTAAAATAAACAAAAATTGTTTCCCTAAATATTGACGTATAATTAGAAAACGCCCTGTATAGTGTAAAAAAAAATTACCAACCATGATATTATATTTCTCGTAAATAGTTGATTTTATCGATGTCAATCAAGAGTACCTTTTTTAGTTTAAGGTTAAAGCTATTCAAAAATAATATTGTTGAGCCTTTATCATAAAGGGTGTTAAAAAAATTACTATTATTGTGTCAGAGCTAGTCCGTCCCTGGCAAACTAAATAAGCCAAATATGATTTAATGGGTTTATTTTAAGAAGACTTATCTAGTAACCATTATATTAAAAAATATTAAATTACGCCTAGTATTTTAAAAGTTATTTAAACAAAAACGATTTCCAGGGGCGTCCGTTATGTACCAGTATCTCCGTAGGGGAGGGTCATAAGAAAAAAGTTTATGGGAACTTTTCATAATATTTTTAAGTTTTCCATAAGATTCCTAGAGATTGCCCACATATTCTGGGACACCCTGTATATTTTTATTTTGGTAAAAAAATGACATCCATACTTAAAGGTTAAGTAAAAAAATGCATTACAAAAAGAATCCAGGTATAATTTTCTGATCTCTGAGAGACAGAATTGTGTCCAAAATTTCACTCACAATTTCATATTTAAAGCAGATTACCTTAATTTTCAAAATTCGTCCCTGGAGAGTAGCACAAATTAAAACTTACAACAGCAAACCCAATTTTTAAAAAATAAGACTCTAGAGGAACAATAAGTCGTTGAACTGTAAAACCCTATAGTTCTCTTATTACGCGTTCAATTATAATTTGGCCATTGTGTTCACACTTGATTAGTTCCTGATTAATGCCAACACCTGGGCAAAACCTATACACTACGGTTTTAATTAATCCTGCTTACACCTTAAATCGAGTCATTGACATCTAAACAAATCATCGACATACATACGAGAACCTATTCATATTAAATCTAGAGTTAATCTAGTCAGTTTTAATTGAACAAATCATATTTGTGTTAAAAAAATTAACAACTTAGCTTATATGGAATGGAAAAAAGATCTATTAAAAAAAACATTTTATTGTCGAAGAGCTGGCAGTCACCTTGACGGTGGTAGGGTTGACTCGATTAAAAAAGTACCCTCTATTTTTTTTTAAATGCAAAATGATTGCGATATGAATAATATTTAAAAAATGTCTCCTACAAGGCTGACTTTTGGATATATTTTAATTTATGCATTGGTTAATAACTCGCGTCTAGAAATACCCCAGCTTACGAGCTTCTTGACAGTGTTGACACATGAAACGTTTTTTTATGTAGGAACTCGGCTAAAATTACATTTTAATGTAATAATTTATGGTCTTTTTTTTAAACGTCCCCGTATTTTTGCGTTTGAAATACAATTCGTCGTTGAAAATCCGTAAAGGCGTATCTCGTTTTTAACAACTTTACAGTAGAGCAATTAATAGAAAAGTGGTAACCTTAGGTGCAGTATCGGTAAAAAACTATTAGACATAAATTATCTTTTTTTTTACAGTTATCTTTATCACTAATTGAAGAACGCTATAGGCAATTGAAATTGTTTTTGATTTAATTTTTATTGTTATTATTTACCATTTGTTCAAGATACGCCTGTATGTGTTGCTAATAATAAATTATATGCCCTACAATAATGAGATACGCCCTTTTAAATAAAGATGTATATACTCTCAAATTCAAACTTTGGTGCAAAATAATTAACAAAAAGTTATTAAAAAAATAATATTTTTTGTTCTAAACTAGGAAAAAGCATGGATAGGGTAAATGAAAATATTTTAATATTTTCAACAACCTTTTTCAAACCTAAAGTGGTTATAACACTTAAACCTAAGAAGCAATAAAATAATTTTATGCTTACGATTAGCCAAAATACCAAAGATTAACAATAGAAAAATAATATAGTATGAGTTAAAAAAACATAAATTTAAAAAACATTTTTTACCTTATTGGTGTAAGTATTATTTAAAAACAAAAATCATATAGTTTCTAAACTTGGTAACAAAAAAACAACAAAATAAACAAAATAGGCTTTTTCTGAGTTGCAACAAAAAATACCCTAACCCTTTAAAAAGCTAAAAAAAAATTAAAATTATTTAGTCAAAAAAACGGCAAAGATTTATAGAGGTGGACCTGTTCAGGTAGCTTTATCACTGGCGTGTTTCCTAAGTAGAGAGCCTTCAAATCATTATACTTTGCCAGTGATATTGGGCAAGGCCCTTTATTTAACTTATTCGGTAGTTTTTTCAATTTTCGTTTGTCTTGCAAGCCGTATGAAATGGCACTATGAGCTCTTCACTTTGTCAATGATTAGTGGTGAAGAAGCGAAGGCTTGTTTCTTGTACGTGCCACAATTGCAAGATCATGTACAGAAGAGCTTTACGATAGAATTTCGGTTTTGTCCTCCACAAATGCAAATAAGTCAGCAGATCATACTTTTTTTTCGTCATATTTTTGCAGCGTTTCAAATAGAGCAGTTGCTATTTCAAAGCCACCCCTTTTACTATCACACTTGTCCTACAAAAACCCATAGCAATCTCGAGAACCTATATTAAAGAAAGTTAAATTATAGACACCAAACCTTCTTTTGTAGAAAATAGCACCGTCGTTTGAGGAAGGCAAGTAAATTACCTGTCGAAGGTCAAAACAGAAACAAAGCAAGTTAGGATTATTTTGAGCTGCAATCTTAAAAGATTTTTTAATATCACGCACAGCGTTTTTGGATTTTGCGTGTTCGTCAAAAATAACTTGCTTTGTCAATTTTGTTTCCTTTGATCCTTCGTAAAATATTTTGCTTAAACCACATTGGTCTCTTTTCTTTCCTGGGGAAACAAATTATTTTTTTTTTACAGTGTATTATTTTCCTTTGTAACTACACTAAATTTTACTAAAAGAAACAAAGCATTCTTTCTGTAGACACGACTCGTCCATCGAACTGTAATTATAGCTACAGTTCGATGGACGAATCTTGTTCAATCTCGCTTACAGACAGGAACTGACACGCAAAATGTGAGATACGCCTTTAATAGTACCAGTAGTGTTCTTGTTTGAGTTGTTAAAAAGAGGCGTAAGTCGAGATACGCCTATAGGTAAAAATATTTTTTCTTTATATTTGAGATAGGGCTAAATTATATGGTTCCATATTAGCTAAACGGTTCCAGATTGAGTCACGCAGCTTCATCCCATGAAGAAGGACATATAAATTTGTTTATTGGCGTATCTAACCCATTATTGCCAATTTTTGAGATACGCCTTTACGTTTTAACAACGGCGAATTGGGGAAAATAAAAAGCCGCTTTGCTAACCAAAACTAACCATGACTTACAAAACGTCATTGTCAGTGTTATTCAATGATTTTAGTAGGCAACCTGTCAAAATCTGACATTTTGTTAAACATTCTAAACCGTTGTCAACTTAGCAAATTGTTAAAAGTTAACAACGTTTTAGAATGTTTAACAAAATGTCAGATTTTAACAGGTTGCCTACTAAAATCATTGAATAACAATGACTATGACGTTTTGTTAAACATTCTAAGTCCATTGCTAAATTTAACAACGCGATCATCACTTGGCCGTTAAATTATTAACATTGTTATAATGGTAAATAAATTTGTTATATCACCAATTAAAGAAAATTTATTGAACCTGGATCATGAAGCAGTCGATAAAAAAATTGTACATTACATTTGTCAAATTCAAGATGTTTAAAATACAAAATTCTAATTAAGGTATCAGATACTGATATTCTAGCTAGGCACTATGGGCCATTTACTAAGGTCATCATAATTTTATGGAATACGGCACAGGAAAAAAGATAAACAAACAACTAAATTGTATATTCAACTTGGACCGTCATAATCTTCAGTTTACAAGAATTTTATGCACCCACAGATTGTATTCGCAATTTTTAATTTTTTTAAAAAGCCAACAAAATCCTTTTGTAATCTTGCAGAAACACCATCATAACGCCTTAACAGATTGTAAAATGCTTATCTTATATGACTGGACACAGTACTAAAATATTCAATTAAAATCATTGATTTTGTCAAAATTTAATTAAAACCGATAATGTAAATAAATCCTATAAATTTATAACAAGTTCAAAATATGAAAATTAACGTTTTAATAAAACATTTTTAAATTGTGATACATTACATTTAGCACCATGTCGATAAAAATCAAAATAAATATGACAAACACAATCCATAACTAAATAATGGCCTGAGGCCAATTTAAAAAGCCCAACAATATTAAAACAAGAAAATCATTATAGTTTTAAGTGGCAAGAAGAAAATATTGTACCATTGCCTGTATACGATATTTTATTGAAATTAAGTTAGTCTGATAAATCCAGGTAAAAAAGTTGTAAAAAATTGCATGCATTTAATACATATATCTATATATACACATGCATCTAAAGAATTTTGTTTACATATTTTTTTTTTGAGAGTAAAGAAATAATTATTGAAGAAAATCATTTAAGTTTAGAAAATAAAATAAGTTACGATAAGAAACGGACAGATAATTAATTAAAAATAGACATTATTTTGGTATCAACATATAAAAGTGTGTTCCATACTTCCATCCATCCAGATTATTTGCTTGTCTATATTATTTTTAGCATTCTCCAATAATATTTCTTCTACATTTTAGGTTTGTAGGACATTACGGTAGACTACCTTTCTTAGGAACTTTAGGTTTGACTGGCGGATGTTTTTTATATACTTAGAAATGTATACATTAAAATTTATTCAAAAGCCAGCCTTACAGAAAAACATTTATTTTTAAAATTATTTTGATTTTGAAAAAATTGGGAAGTACTTTTGCAACTGCGTCAATCCTGCCAGACATTGGTTTTCTTATTTAAACGGTAATTACATTAATTACACACAAAATTGTGGTTTGTACCTTGCATGCTAGTCAAGGAAATTGCCAGATCCTAGATTATCGCTGTTTTATAGGGCAGGAAACTCAAAAAATTTGTTAAATCTAGTTTAAATAATAGCTTTAACAAACACCCTGATATAAAAATTTAGAAGCCATCCTTGAAATGGCGCCAGAGGTGCATTTTTAAGTGCGTTTTATTTACGGCTTTCCAACACAAGCATTTTAAAAATTATTTTATGTTATAACATTAAATTCAGTAACATGTCGTATATTGTTCATATAATTTTCTTCCGCCAAATAATAAAATCTTTTATTTATTATTTTTATACTACTTAACCTTCGCTCTTGAACACGAGCTTTTATTATTCTGAAGACTTCCGTGTTGTAAACTTATTGTCATAAGCTTGAAACTTTTTATTGATGAAGTTTACAAAAAATTTCATAAGTGGGTATTTTTTACTATTATTTAATTAATTTTAATAGGCTTAGTCCTTATTTGTAAATAATAATTTTGTAAAACTAAAATCAATTATAAATTATTTTTCATTGTCCAAAAGAGGAAGTTCCTGTATAAAAGAGTCAGAAAAAATCCAACATAAAAGGTATTATTTATTTACCAAAAAATAACCAAAATGGCTTGTGACGTGTGCGTTTCTTATTTCGTTTAGAGCAAAAATTTATCACTTTTCTTTATTTCGGTTTAATCTCTATTAAATATGCAACAAAATAAAAGTGTAGGGTAGTTAGTAATTACATCTTCAGAATCTATAGCAATTGACACAAAAAAATAATAAATTTTACAGAAAAAAGCTTAAAGCTCTAAAATTTATTCTTTTTTTATTTTGGGACAAGTCCACGAATGCTGATGCCTAAGTACTAACATACCGTGGGTGTCTTAAGTGTGGTGAGAGGGAGTCTATTCACACGGGACTTAAAACTTCTGGGGGCAGCAGGTTCCATAGTCTTAACACTCTAGTAACGAAGAAAGTGGAAAGTTCGGGGCTTCTCTAACTGAACTGTAAAAGGATGCATAAAAGTTGCACTACGTGTTGCTCTGTTGGGAGCTGCCAGAGAAGGAATTATACTGGCTAACTTCTCTGAGCAGAAGCCGTGAAAATACCTATAGAAGAGTCACAAATCCCCTACAGCTCGACGGTGGGCAAGAAGAGGAAGCCTCTCTGTGAGCGTGGGATCATTAATAAGACCAACGGCTCTTCTTTAAATGGAGTCCTGAATGCTAAGTATTGTAGGGGACGCCATTCCCCAGACATGAGAACAATATTCTAATGACTTGGGATACATACAGAGTATACAGATTGGAAGAAGAGAAATAATTTCTGGCTCGAAAGAGGAGTCCCAAACTTTTTAAGCTGCCAAGGCTATGGATGTAATTTGTTTGTGCCAGTTGAGGTTATTCTCAAAAGTAACGCCGACAAGATTAAACGACTCTTTGTTCTGCAGAACTTGGCCGCTCATATGTAACGGATGAGCATTTTCAGACTTTTTTCGCGACATCAAACATGACTGTGTTTTTGAAGCATTAAACTGAACAAGATTTTTGGCACCCCAATCCAAGATAAGTTTGATGCCTTTGAAAGAGATATCTGCATTGACCTGCCCTTGTTTTTCAAATCAGAATTATATGGTGGCATAAAAAATTAAATACTAGAGTGGAAGGTACTGTCGTCAGCAAACTATGAATGGGATTGATTGTCAAAGAGAGCAGATCGATATGTGTAAAAGAAACAGGGTGGGTGCCAGCACTGAGCCCTGGGGCACCCGGCATTAATTTGGTAGAAGCTGGAAGAATGACCGTCTACAGTAACTGATATACGTCGATTAGAAAGGAAACTGGAGGGCCAAGAGCAAAACTTAGGTGGAAGACTGTAAGAAGGAAGTTTGTTAAAAAGCCCATTATGCCAGACCTGATTGAAAGCTTTGGATATGTCAAGAGCGACGATCTGGGATTCACCAAGAAACTCAAGGGACTTGTTCCAGTTGGGTGAGACAAAGGAAAGAAGATCAGCTGTGGATCTTTTGTGACGGAATCCATACTGTCTATCATATTAATTATCGTTTAAGAAAAATGCCGACCTTTTAAACCAATGCAATGCTTTTTTTGTTCAAATCTTTTTGTCAAACGATAATGAACATATTATACTATTCTAATTGTAAATGAACAAATGGAAATGACACCTAACCACTGACTGAAAATTCAAAGTGTTTCAATGTCCGGATTAGCTACCTATTCGCTTCTCTCATCTTTGGTGTAAATATTGGCCGCAGGGGCCTGTGTCAGCGAGGAATTGTAAATGTGTATTTAGCCCCGCGTGACGAAATTTTTTTTGGCTCCAACGTTTTATATTTAAATTTTAAATGCTTTTAGCTGTCATAAAGTTTTGTATGAAAAAATATTTGGCAGACGTGTTATTTAGATAAAAAGGGTTAATAATAAATAATGAGAAAAGCAACCGTAGCATAATAATATTTTTATAATAGGAAAACTGTAATTATATCTATACACAATTTCGGGGTCAAATATCGTAAGAACGGTCAAATTCTTTTCGCAGTAGTTGCAACTTTCGATTTCTTTAGACATTAAATATATACGAGAATGAAAATAAATGGTTGCTTTAATCATGGGTCTGTTACACAGTTTCGTATTACCTCCGTTATGCTATTTAATATTGACATGAAACCAACCAGCGGGGATAGAAAGTATAGAAAGTGCAATTTTTACGTAAAATTATTTTGTGTTGCCAAACACTTTGACCTACAGGGTATCAAATGACGCGCGTATTCTTTCCTTGCAAACACGAAACATTTAAATTAACATCGAATCATGTATTATTAACATTTTTTTATCATGCCTAATACAAAATAATTGTGCAAGAAAAACGATTATTTTGAAACTATTGTAGCTTTTTTACTACTAATACTAAATTGTTTCCTAAATATCCTTTAAAAATTGGTTTGTTTTAAACTTTTAAGCTACCTATCTATGATGAATATTTTTGAAGAAGAATGCTAGAGAAGTAAGTGCATCAGAAAATTTAATATTGATGTGTATGTTGCAAATGAAAGTTATGTTACCAACGGATTATTTTCGTTCATTTAGTCACGTATAGACAGATCTTATTAAATAAAGTCAATTTTTGGCATTTATTTTGTTTTTAAGTGCAAGCGATTTGCTTAAATAAAAATAATTTTAAAAAGTGCGTCATTTATTTTCATAAAATAAGCGACGAACCAAAAATTATTTTAAAAAATTTATTAGTACTAAACTTGTGTTGTAAACTGGACCTAAAATTATTACTTAATAAAAATGTTTTACTTTTTTTCCCTTTAAATTTATTTCCATCGCACTTTGAAGCTGCCGTTAAACCCGACCAACTTGTATCCAATTTGTAAAATTTTAAATTTAATTATTTTTTACCTAGGATATACATTACCCAGGTATCCTTACACTACCTTTGTACCGAAAATTCATCACACGACATTTCATCACGAAAATTTACCTATATATGCATTACATACGGTATCCTTACACTCCATCACTTGACAATTCTTCACCACGACAATTGATCACACGATATTTGATCACGAAAATTTACCTATAGTATGCATTACATACGGTATCCTTAAATACCTTACATCACTTGACAATTCTCACACGAAAATTCTCACACGACATTTCATCACGAAAATTTTACCTATTTATCCTATTACATACGGTATCCTTCATACTCCATCATTTGACAATTCTTCAAACGACAATTGATCACACGAAATTCTTCACACGATATTTATCACGAATAATTTACCTATAGTATGCATACATACGGTATCACTTACACTACCTTCACTCGACAATTCATCACACGAAAATTCATCACACGACATTTCATCACGAAAATTTACCTATAATATGCATTACATACGGAATCCTTACACTCCATCACTTGACAATTCTTTACACGACAATTCATCACACGAAAATTCATCACACGACATTTCATTACGGATACTTCAGCACGGTGACATTCCATTAATGCAGCACTTCGTCACACCCTAATTAATCCCTTTGCCAATTATTACATTAATTGAAAAAGTGCCAGTATAATAAAAGTTCATTGTCATGTAAAAAGATGGTAAAAAGAACTTTTTTTATCAACTTTCCGAGAAGTTCATTGACTTTCAGTCCCATGAATATATTAAATAGACATCGAGTGACATCTACTTCTAATAAATACTACCAATTGGCGATGCAGGAAGCTTCAAAAATTGAATATACTTCCCATGTTTTTACCATAGGGTCTTTTTGATTCTAGTTAGTGCTGGTTAGTATTAAGTTGGGAAAGTGATGAAATGGGGTGTGATTAAGTGTCGTAGTGATGAAATGTTGCCATGCTGAAGTGTCTGTGTGATGATGTGTCATAGATTCATTTATACATCATCATTTCTTTTTAAATCTTATCTTACTTTGTGCTTGCTTTTTTAGCGATTGGACACCTTGGTGTATTAAACAGATTTCAAACCATCCAGGGGAGAATTCCCGCTGTTTTTACTTACTTCCTAGAAACATAAAGTATATATACCAAAAACACAATGGTTTCACCAAGCAAATCATAATAACACATTGGCAAAAAGCTTTGCTTTTGCCGGTATTTCACTTAAAATAAATAAGCCATCCAAGATAGGCAAAACCAGTCAGACTAGTAACAACCTCTTAAAAAAAAAGGGTCAGTATTTTTTACTGGCCTTTCACCTTTTCAGCTTGTTACAAAATTCGTTATTATTTGCGATTTAAACTTTATCCTCAGCTGTTTCTTCCTATTTATTACAAAAACACTTTTTTTCTTAAAAAATTAAATCACCCCCAATCATACTAATCAAGCCGAACACGGAAACATAACGTGCAACACGGCATTTTCGAAATGTCAACAAAAAAGAACAGTCCCAATAATGCCGACAATTCGGATTGTAATTTGGTCTTATCTTTTTTTGTCATCTCGATATCTCATGCAGGAAAGTGACGAGCTATTAAATGCTCAGGGTCATTGCAGGAGAAAGTATCCATCTTCGTTTTAAAGGTCAAGTTTGTTGACGTGTGCAATGCAGCGACGTTATTGTCGCGATAATTTTTCTGATGAATATAATGGATTGACATTTCAGTTTCATTTTTGGTAGTAAATCGATTGTATAATAGTTCATACGTTTTTTTAATCATTTATTCAATGTAATTATTATTATTGTAGGAAAGCATCAGTGGAATATTAGAAATTTTAAGAGATACAAGGGAGGTTAAGGGTGGTAAACTTGCGTAATTTAGTGTTTGGTTAAAAGCTGATTTAAAATATAAAAAATATTTAAGTAGTTTTAAAAATATTAGAAAAAAAACACCTAAATCTTGGATATAAAATCTGGTTCGTTTTTATTTATTTCTGACGTTAGTTATTTGAGAAGATACTTAACCCAAATTTGTCATTGCGACATTTTCTTCTGTATAAGATGGCGTTATAATTCGGTTATCCGGAACTTCGGTTTTGAATAATGTTAATTAATATTTATACCGATTTAATTAAATCAATTTAAACCGTACTAGTAGAAAATGTTTTCATGGCGCGACTTTTGATTTCCAACTCTCGTTTTATTGTTTTTTTTTCGGATAATATTTACATTCTATTTTGTATTAAAAATTTTGAATTAAAGTCTCTAATATAATGTTTAAATACCTACTTTCATTACCGTAAATTGCTTTGTTCATGATAATGATTAAGTGGTGAATCATTGAGCGTGTATATTTTAAATGAATTACAATTAATAAACTAACACATTGTGACTGAATAAATGGCAAAATATCCTCAGGCCAAAAAAAAAAAAAATAAAAATAAAAAACAGGTTAAAACTTAATATGTGTTTTTTATCCAATTTTAAATTTTTGATAAGGGGAACACTATTTATAGTTTGATCCTAATAATAAAAAAACAGTAATTTGTCATTAAAATGACTTTTTTAAATATTGTCCTTAATGATCCATCGCTCCAAAACATGGTTTTGAGTGCATCAACGGCCTTTTCTGCGGACGAAAATAAATTTCAACAATTATCGTTTACGACATTTATTCGGATGTTCCGTAACAAAGAAATCGATTGTTAGACGAGATGAGGGCACAGCTAGCATTTGACCGTTCTGCGTTCCTCCCTCTACAGGCACTGTTGCCAGATGCCTAGTTTTTCGAAAAAAGTGGCAACCCTTTGTTTTAAAGTCTATGAGCGTAACAACTTTTGTTGGATTTGGTTTTGTTTAGTTCATACGCATCTATACATGATTCGTCCATGTTACAATCTCATATACATCTTTTGAAGCACCGACATTGTTTTTTGTATTTCTAAGCATTTGTTTTCACCAATCGACATGAGCATATTTTAAGATTTTGTCAGATTTAAGATTATGATACAGCTAATGAAAAAAAACCCTTTTTTTGCGGCTAAATAATCATGCACTTTTTTTTATATGCTGGTAAAACTAATGCCTAATAGTAAAAGGAGCCGAAGAGAGATCGTTCTTCACCCATCTGTTAACCGGATAAAACCCAATTTTTTGTTAATCTTACACATAAACAAATGCATTTTGACTATATTGCCTATCAAAATATGGTCAAGACTATTTTTAATTAAATTAACTTTAATCAACTTTTTTAACTTTGACTACGTGATAACTAAATAAATTTTGTATAGATCGAAATTTTGAACTGTACAAAACATGCATGCGACAAAATCTAGAACGAGCTAGCTTTGTCAATTAGACAATATCATATGGAATGACTCATTAGCATTTAAAATTCTATAATTTTAAAACTAAACACCTTATAACTTTTTGAATGTTATAAGTCATCAAGACCTTATATAATTATTTTAAATGCTAATCACTTTTTTTAAGTATTATTAATCAGAAACACCTGTGTTCTAATATCAAATTTAATGATTTAAGTGCGCGTCACTTTGTAACTTGTCAATTCCTAATTGTTTAAAAAGTCTTAAATGATTGTTTATCTTAATTATGTATGCAAAGAATAAATATTGGGAAAACAGTTTTTACATTCGCTTGAACGGTGTGAAATTTGTTAGTCAGTGATAAATATCGAAGCAATTTATTGTCAACTGTAATTAATTTTATATTTTATGGATCCTTTTTCTAAATTTTGTTTAAAAATACTGTTGTTTTTAGATATTCTACATTTTTTCCTATGCTTTTCATTCGGGTGTTTCCCGCTGCTTTTTTCGCATTTGTGTCGTGTAGTGAATTTGTTGAGTAAGGTACAGAAACGATTGCCTTATACGAACATGCGGCTTCTGATGCGTTAAGCGCCCGATCCGGCCTGTCAAATTTTCATATTATTTTTGTTTGTAATTGTTTAAAAACCTGAGAGAAAAGTCCTCAAAAAATAATGAAAATCAAAGTAAATTTTTAAATTATTATAAACAAAGCATTAAAATTGTTTAAAGTTTTATGGCGTGATCTTGTTAAGTATGTTTATAAGACAATTTAAACTTTTTTTAATGTACAATGAAGATGAAAGTTCGAAACAATTTTGGTAATTAACAATTGTCTAACTTGTTAAAAAATTAAATTTAAGTTAAATTTTCAACGGGAATAAATTCTTTGAAGTGTTCCGAATACACCATAATGTTTTAAAATTTTTCAATTATAAATTTTAAAACCCTAAAAAATATTTAGTCTGACGTAGTCGGTTTTGACGCGAGCGCAACCAAAAAGGTCGCGCGAGGGACCATTTTTAGTGTTAAGTTAAAATTATAAATAATGGATCTGGAACTCCGGAAGTTAAGAATTTCTTATCGGACATTTCTTCCTTTTCAAGAATCTTTTGCAATTTCCGCTATCTCTTATGGTCTTTGAGTTATTACCAAAAATCAAAATGGCTTTTCGTTTTTGCATTTTGCGTCGAATGAGCTATCGCTTATATTTTTCGAAGCCTTCTAACTATTTTTCGCCGGAAACACTTTTCGACTAGACTACGATTTTTAAATTTGGAGTGGTAGTGCGCTGACGTAAAATCCACAAACGCTTGATTCAAGAATTATACCATAGAGATCAGGTAACTCGATCATTCACTGGCGATCGAATCAATCATTGACCGATTTCTCAAATCAATCGTCAATTCAATCATTTATTTGAGCGCATAGCCAAACCAAACGTCCCAGCGATGGTCGATCGGTCAATATTTCGATATGGTGACACATGGCACACTGGACTGGTTGCCCTGGTTGGTTATTCATTGCTACTAGCGGATGCGGAGAGCTTTCGATAAGTATTCCCAGACGCGAGAAGTCCCGAACTCGACACGAATTCCTTGACGCGATTGCTGTTGTGTAGTTAGTTGCCAACTAACGGGCGTCTTAATATTGTTTATTACGTTAGATTATAGAAAAATCCCAAACAATTTATAATGAATCACAATGTTCGTTAAAAAAATAAATAAATACCAAAATTAAATGAGTGCATCTTTCATCAAATAATCACCAATCAAAATTTTATTAACACTAGTTATTTATGCAAAAAATGTGTTAAGTTAGTCTTTTTTACGCACGGACCGCTTCGCTATATAACTTATTTAATTTTTTATTTGTGATCGATTTTTCATAAAATATTTATTAGAAATTAAAAACCTAAATATCCAATTAGCATATTAATATACCGAGTGTCATGAACCATGTTTGATAATGAAATAATTATAATAGTAATTTGGCAAAAAATGTTTGAATTATATGGTGTTCACTTTACGCACTTGTGTGTAATAATTACTGGACCTTTTTCGTTATACCCACCCCACAGAAATCGTATAAAAACATGTCAAATTGACAAAAAAGTACACTTTTAGTGATTTACCACGTCTGAAATATAAATGGGAAAAATAAAAAGTCCTTTTATCTAACCAGAACCAACCATGACCGCCCTTTCTGGCCGATTTGCATTAGTTAAGGCGGCTTTTTATTTTCCCCAATTATATTTCGGGCAATCGACAAGTTTCTCACTTTCATAATAGGTAACAACACTAGTCATCGAACGAATGATTGCAAGCAGAGCGGGCGAAGCCAAGCCAGTCGCCAGCCAGACAACACAAACTTCATTCGTTACGTTACTTTCCGTCTTTCAGTCGGGTAGTGATTCGATCACTGCGAGCGTAAGGGATTCGATTGTTCAATATTCATAAACGATTCGGTCACTGTGATCGAATCATTCACGATTGACGCTTTTCTAATACCACTTCTTGAATTGGGCACTGTTTCTCTTCTGCTCACTCTGGTAAGAGGTGTCTGTAAGGCGTCTTTCGAATCTACAATACTAGAATTATTATTAAATTTAAAAAATATATATTATATTATATATCAATTTTTCACAGTTATATGAGTACTTTTATCCAAAGTTTATTCACCAAAAAAAAGGGGAAAATCATTTTTAATGTTGTTAGCAATATAGGTTAAAAATATACCGTTTATTTGCTCAGCTTCTTTATAACATTGGTAAGATTTACATAATATGTTACCTAGTCTATTTTAACCTCTAAGATTAATAGCGGGTAATTTGCAAATGTAAAACAAAATTTTAAGATAGGTATGCGTGTAGATCCTTGATTTTACACGATTTCGTTACGGTTTCTAGAAATTTATTAATTTGATGTTTGTACTTCCAACGAATTAAGTAATTAATCATTTTGGAGGTTGAAACAAGAAAAAAGTGTAATAATTATAAGCTTACGTTATAATAACAAAAAATTCTACCATGCGCTAATATAATAGGTTATTTATGTTGTTAATACCATATTGTTATATTTTGGCGAAAAACTAAATTTTTTTTAAATAAAAACGCGTCTTTAGTTTATTAATACAAATTTTCTTCTTGTAAACGAAATTATTACACGGTTAAAACGTGTTTAAGTAAATAAAAGCTCTTTATATTTCAACTTATTTTAAATATCTCTAAAAAATCGGTTGGAAGCTATGGCAAATTCTATTTGTTACTAGAATTGTAATTCATTTTTAGAAAATCTACTTTAAAAAGTTTTTTCCTAATAATAAAGTTTTTTTTTAACTGGCAGCATTTCTAAAACGAAAAAATATTAGTAAATGTAACTGCCAATAATCCTAAGAACAGATTAAAAGCTACTTCTTGTTTCATACAGAAAATCATAATGTGAAAAAACATGCCCACTCAAAATTTTTAAATTATGGGGCACTGGTTTTTAGCTTCAGTATAGTTTATAGTAAGTGCCTTATTAAGTTAGTAATCAGTAACAATACAAAATTTCAAAATGACAATGAAGAACTAAATAATAGGGTTCTTGACCAGCCAGCCTTTTTCATATTTAGTGTGTTAGTTTTTTTTTGTTTATTTCTGTATTTAAGAATTTTTTAAACAAAACTGTTAAATTAGACCTGGTTTTAAATTTTAATAAATTTAGAGGTTACTTTACACACCCCAAATGCATAAAACCATTTATATTATTATTATATTATTTATATTATAAACCATTATATTAATATTACGGTTTTTCGGGAAATAATGCAAAATAATATTTCTGTCTTTTTTTAGGAAGGGGCATTCTTTTCAAACGAAAACTTCGGTGTGGTAAGTAAAATTATGTTCAACTTCAGATTAATGGAAATAAAGATTAGTAGATTCGTAAAACACTTTCAGGACATTTTTAAACTGAATCCTTAAATGCTTTCCTTATATTTGGCAATTTGCAGTAGTAAGTTTATAATCTTATGACCTTTTAAAAGCATAAAATTCTAGTTGGTGCCATAAGTGTTTTTGGAAAGAAGAACAAAAGTAAAAATTGTTTTATATAGTCCAGGAATTTATAAAAAACAAATATAGATGTACAAATTACATAAAAAGTGTATTAATAATGTTTATACTAGTTTTATGAAAAATTTTAAAATTTTAAAAAAAAACTTTAAAAAAAAAATTTTAAATCCTAATATACGTAAAATTTAAAAAAAAACAAGACGTTAAAAAAATTGGGAAACAAAAAAAAACCCCCTTTTTTTTTTTTTTGGGACCCCCTTTTTTTTTAAAATTTTTTCATTTAACATTTTTATAGAGTAACGTCAATAAAAGTATTCTCTATGATCAAACAAAATCCTTAGATAAATATTTTTATCCGAAAATATTTTTTTTCTTTTTAATTTTTTTAAAAAAAATCTAAAAGGCAAAAAAAATTTTAATTTTTTAATTTTCTGACCTATTATGGTTTTTTTTAATTTTTGTATTTTGTAAAGCTTAAGGTATTTATTAATAATTAATTGTTAAGATTTTCGTGGACTTGTGGACTGTTATTGACGTTAAAAATTTTTCCCTAAAAAAGTTAAAAAAAATTGTGGCAAAAATTAAAAAGCTTTTTACAAAAAAAATCTTTACCCCCCCCCTTTTTTAAAAAATTAAAAAATATGTAGTGTACAAGTAGCGTAAAGACAATAAACAAAACCCCTTTTAAAATTTTTTTTATATCGTGTCAGTTTATTTTTACATTTTTAAAAAAATTGGGGGTTTATGTACTTTAACCAGCGTCCTGTCGCAAAGTGGTTAAACGAATTCTGTTTCTAAAAAATTTTTTTAAAAAAAACTACATACCATACATACCATAATTAAAATAAGGCAATTAAGAAAAATCTAAAAAAAGTGTTTATTACAGGTACCATTTTTCCAAGTCCCCAAAGAACAAAACAAAACAGAGTAACGAGCGCCCTTTTGCGTGAGTCAAAAGACCTTGATCCCCTTTTGGGTTTACTCTGCTCTCTTTATAGGGGGGTTTCCCGGAAGAGGGCGGGGGGGAAGCATTTGGGTTTCCCTTTTTTTTGCCGGGGGTGCCGATGATTGAAGATACGCTTGGGGAAACCCCTATTAAATTAGTAAAAAAACTTTGTCCAAATTTTTTGGGGTTTTTTAAAAAAATGGTTTTTGTTTTTTTTTGTTTATTTATAGTGTTGCATTGTTTTTTGGGACAAAAGGATGTTTGATACAGAACTATTTTAAAATTTTTTTTACACTTTTTTTTCATACCTAGTCCTAAAATACCCCTTTTTATAAGAGGGTTACGAAAAAAATGAAAAAAGGGGTACACTATTTTTTTAAAAAAAGCAGAGCTACTCCCAAAAAAAGGGAACATTAGTTACTTTTTAATAGAGCTTCACAGTTTTAAATTTCTTTTTTTTTTAAAATTTATGGAAAAAACCCCCGATGGCTTGATTTTTTTTTCCATTTCACGAAAGCAAAAACCCGGGGCCCTTGGGGTTTTTGGTAAGTTTAAGAAATGGGTTGTTTTTTTTGGAAAAAAGGTTAGCAAAAAACTTGCAAAAATTTGCCCCCCCAAGATCAAATGGGAAAATTTTTTTTAAAATAATATCTTTTTTTTTTCCCTTTTGTTTTACGTTAATTTATGGAAATGTGAATAAAACTAACACACACAACAAAGATCTTTTTTCGCAGTGGATTTTTTTAGTTTAGATTTGAAGAAAAAAGTGGGGGAAATTTTTTAGCCTGTCCAGTTAAAATTTTAAAAAAGGGGGCATGAAAGTCGCACTTCATGCTACTCTTGGGGAGCCTCTAGGGGGGGAATATTCCCAACCCCCCAAAAAAAAAACCCTAAAAAAATCTGTTAAAGGGGGTTTTAAATTTTTAAACCTTTTTAAACCCTTTTTTTCTAAAAAAATCGTTTTAAAATTTTACAAATTTATTAAAAAATGTTTCGTCAATTTTTTTAAACAGTGTATAAAAAAAAAAAAAAAGTTTCAGTCATAGTTACTGTAGATCACTGGCCCCAATATTATCTATGCTGTAGAGATACAAAAAAAAAAAAATTTTCGCCCATTTTTTTTTTATGTCATTTTTTTTCAGTCTTTTTTTTTTTAAATTTTATTTAGGTTAAAACATACTAACTGTTTGGGTTTTAAACAGACCCTGAAAAAAAAATGAAGCCCGCCGGGAAACTTTTGCCAAAAAAATTTTTAAGGGGCCCAAACCCAAAATTTTTGTGAAATTTTTAAAAAGGGGCCAAGTCAGCAAAACAAAATTTTACAGGAACAACAAAAAAACCTTTTTAAAAACAAGAATGGTATAAAAAATAACCCTAAATTTATTATATTCAGGGTGTAAAAAAGTTTTTTCTTTTGATACCAACATCTTTTCGAGAATTTTTTTTCCCTTTTTTATAACATTTTTAAAGCCATTGTAGGAAATTTTTTTTTATTTAAATGTTAACAAGAGTTTTTGGTATAAATTTTGATGTTCAAATTAATAAAAATTAACATTTTAATTACAAATATTTTAACTTTTCATTTCCTTTTATGACATTTGTGGGTAAATTTATTATATGTAACATAAATTGTAAATAAAGGTCTCTCCTATAATAAAATTTAAATTCTCAAGAAAACGCCTACCAGGAAAGATACGAACCAAGATTTTTTAATTGGGATTTTTGCATAGCTAGTCATTTTTCACCTTGATGTGATGACTACGTTGATTTAGGCTATTGCCAATGCTAATAATATTTATAAAGTTGGGGGCATAAAAAATAAAAATTATTCTTGCCGGCAATTCTTACCGGCATCATAGTAACTTTGTTGTAAATCAAAAAATATTTTAAAAATTTTAGACCAAATAAAAAGTTTTACGTAATTAGAACTAACATTATAATATTACTCCAGTAACTGAAGACCTGAAAGTACCCAAAGCTGTAAATAAATCTGTACAGTTTTCATTTGTGGCGCAATTCTTAGGTCTTCGCGAGCTTTTGAGCGAGAAAAAGTTTATCACGATTCCGACTGGAACCCGCTAAAGGGCCTCCAAAGTCCCAAAATTGTTTCTCGAATATCTTTGCTAAAATATCAATTAAAAAATTTTGTTTAAACAAAAATAAAGATCACTGAAATCCAAAAAATGGTCCTTACCATTTTTTTCGCAACACCAATATTTTTTCGCTAAACGCCGTCAAAAAATTCATAACATTCTACACTGGATAATGTGGTAGTAGTAATTCTATTAAAAATGCAATGGCAAAACAATTTTTTATCAAAAGGAAAAAAAATTGGAAGGAAATTTTCTGGGATCATTGAAAAACTTGCTAAGGTCTTGATTACAAAAAATGTTAATAAAAAACCACTTTTTCAAAAATATCAATAAATTAATGAATACCCCCAAAAATATTTGGAAAAACTTGGCCCCCTTTTTTAATATTCTATAAAAATCAGATTGACCCAAAAAAATAATTATTATATATATATATATATATATATATATATATATATATATATATATATATATATATATATATATATATATATATATATATATATATATATATATATATATATATATATATAAAATATATATATATATATATATATATATATATATATATATATATATATATATATATATATATATATATATATTTTAATATATATAATTTTATAAAATACGGGTTTTCCCATTCCGATGAACTTTGAATGTTTAAAAAAATGTACATTATTGCCCAAGTAATTGAACATGAGGAGATTTTGGACCCCGTTATTCGAAAACTATCAATTTTTTGAAAAAATTATAAGGACCATTTTGAGATTACAAGGCAATCTTCATTTTTGTCTAAAAAAATTCTCCAATTCGCATATTTTGGCAGATATTAGCGGAAAACCCATTTTCAAGGTCACATATTTTTATAATTGTAAATTGAAATAATTACTTAAACACGGACAAAAGCTTTTTTTTCCTTTAGTTTTTCCAAAACTAACGGGCCATAAGCTTTTTTTTCCCTTCTAAAACTATGGCTCATATTAAATGTGTATTTAAATGATGATAAAACACAGAAAAACAATTTATATTTTGTTTGTAGGAATGTGTATTGAAAGAATATTCAGGATCATGGGAAGACATTTAGTACTTATATATTCAAACAACTAGTAGTGTTTAAAAAGTCTATGATTAAAAATAAAGCTGATAAAAGTTGTCTAGTGTTTCCGTGAAACTTAAAGTATATGTAAGTACAAGATTTGATTCAAAAATTTGGTAAATAATTTCTTTAAAAATAATATAATTAGTTTATGACAGACCTAATCCCCTGCAAAGAAGTCTCCTTGGCTCTTGGTGGACCCTTCCCACCGGTGATTCCAGAATTCAAAGCATTTTTGGAAGGCTTCTTTCGAAAGGGCCTGCAGTTGCTCCGTCGTGGCCTTCTCAGTGATGGAAATGGTGTCAAAATCTTCTCCTTTCAGTAAGGTTTTTTTAAAAGAGCCAGATGTAGAAAACCACTACCCATTTTTCTGGTATTTTCCTTCGTACAGCATTTTGCAAACGTGGAAGTAGTAATAATTGGAGCATACATTTAGGTCCATGTCAGGGTTCACAATTATTTAGTTTCCCTTGAAACGAACGTAGTATGCCTTGCCAATCGTAAAAACCAATGCGTATGACTTTCACGTGGGACTTTAACTGACATGCTTACTGAGGGTTGGAAGAGCAACTCTTTTTCCTTTGCCTTCTCTTCACTCTTTGTCTTAGAGTCATATCTAACTTTCACCTTAAGTTTTATTTTTTTCGTAAAGTCCGAATCACAACAATTCCGTGCAAACTGGTACACAAATTTTTGTATCTTCATCTGTCAGAAGTCACATTTACGTGTGTATATTCACGCCCGACGCTACTGTTTTGAATTTTTGAGAACCTATGACATCTAACCACCTCAAACAAACAATCAGTTTTAGACAGAAGTATGAAAGGTTATGTCTCTTTCTAATACTTTTTTATAAATTTACCTGTACGTCTTGAACTTTGCTCGTCTTGTACAGACTCATGATTTAAATCACCCATGCTACTTGTAAGTTTAGTAGTCTTCATAGGCATTGCATTATCGCCATACACTACTTTAAACATTTCATGAGCTTTCTTGGCAGTCTTTAACTTAAAACCAAGCGTTCTTTTTATGCGTTATCAAATTCCATGATGCACGAGAGCCAAGTAAACATAACTGGGCACTGGAAGTCGCTAAGGTCTCATTATCGGTGTCAATTTTTTAAGCACTAAATTATATAAAATAAATATCCATGCAATAAAGAAGCTTTAAATTTAAAATGGAAATACGCAACAGCAAAATTTCAGAAGACCTTAAAAAGTAAACATAACCTCCCAATAGTTTTCAGGTGATCCCAAGAAACTACAATTGCTTCTTTACCCTTAGACACTCCCCAACTGTGAAAATGAATATATAAAAAAAATAATGCTTGCAGAAGCCCTAAAGAAAAACTATGAACCTTTCCTATTAAAGTGGTTTTCTTTTTTAGTAATGCTTGCTGTAACATTGTTTGGGTGAAATATTCGTCTTACCTAAATATTTTATTTGTAGTATTGGGTCATCATTTTTAAACATTTTATTTATTTAACCGTTGGCCTTTGTATTTTTATAATTTTTTCTTTAAACACCGTTATGCGCCCACAAAATGTAAATAAAAATCATTTAAAAGCTTGTCATTGATGAAAAAACCTGCAATATTCTTAAAAACAAGTTTCTTTGGGCATATATAATGGTGCATGTAGGCGAAGTGTTATTAAACATATTGACATATTAAACTGTACACAAAAGATATTTTGCAACGGTCAGTTAATACAAATCACAATATTGATCTTTACATTTGCAATAGAGAGGTTAAATTTATTATCATCATTACTTTTGTTACTAAGTTTATTTGCCGCTCGGACATTAAAAAATATAAATTTACATTGCGCTAATATTGCATATTTTGCTAATGAAACACTGTTACACCTTTCATAACTAAGCTATTTTGCAACGATTAAAACGTTATTGGGGACAAGATACTTAAACCATTGCATGTAAGTAAAAATCAAATTATTGTATGCCTAATTATTGAACGATTATGGCCTACCTACTGTGTTTAGTTCTTAATTCTCTTCTAACGCAATTACTAGCGATTGTATCGTAATGGTTTATTTATAATAACTACGTATATTTGCTATAATAATGTCTAGATAGTCTGACAAGATAAGGAGATTTTAGGTCAATACTTGAAAATCGCATTAGTTTAATATAGAACGGCCTTCACATTTTTTCGATCGTTTAGAGATGTTTGAAGTTTAATAATATAGGTTATGGGGGACCGTGCTGTACGAAATTAGATATGGAGAGTAGTCAACATATTCGGCATGGTTTTTGCACAGGGTTCCCCATAATAGACTACCCATTTTAATTGCTCAGTAAAATTGTTAAAACTTAATAAAGCCAACATTTTATTATACTTAATTACAATTTACTATTTGGAATTTACTATAACGTACGACTTATCCAAACTTTTAAAAATTACGCCTTTTAAGTAAGTGCCATTAACTTCAATGCACTTTTCAAGATTTGACAAAAAATGATCATGACACGATGAAGGAAAACCTGATCTATTCAGCAGACCTTTTCAGGAATTCGGACTTAAAGATCTTGGATGTTTTCTGGACGAGTTGCAAAAACCTTTGACTTTAAATTGCCCCACAGAAAAAAGTCTGGTGCAGTTAAGTCCGGGGACCTTAAAAGCCAATTTAAATCCCCAAATAGTGAAATGACTCGGCCATTAAACACTTCTCGCAGAACTCTTAGAGTTTTTAGAGGTATGTACTGTCGTTTCATCTTCTTCTACTAAGTTACTCTTTATGTTTTCACGCAATAAAACTCGTTGTTGAACGGAAAAATCCATAAGAATTAAAACTAAACATTAAATTATGTGTTCAAACCCAATGATGCTTCATTAAAAAATGACCTTTTACAAAAATTAATTCTTCCTAGTTGTGTGACAGGTGCCTACTCTATTAAAAATATATTGATTCAAATCCCAAAGGCTATAGAAGATATTAATAAAAAAAACGTACTGACTTATCTAATATAGAATTTATTTTAATATCAAAATAGGTAGTCTATTATGGAAAACCCTATATGAAAGACTGTAAAAAATTACCAACCACATTTATTAAAAACATGTTACTGTAAGTGCCCGAAAGACAATTAGTCGCGATAAATATACATTTAATTTTTACCAGACCGAAAGTTGTACCAAATTCAGTATTCCATCAAAATATTAGCTCTTTGCAATTTAAGAACGCGGTTTCATACTACTCTCTACGCGTAGACCGCAATTCTTTAGTTCCTTTTTTTAAGAGGACGACGTCCTAATTCCATCTTTTTAAACTAAAAGAAGTATAGTGCGGTCCAAATTTCAAGACGATGGTAATATTACCGAGTTTGTTCATGAAAGGCTTCGCACCCAACCAGAAACATTCTATAAAAGTGACATTATGAAACTACTTTAAAAGCACGTTTTAAAGAAATTAAGGACAACCCAGTATTTCTTAAACTTGTTGACGGTCTATACCGTCTTAACGAAACAGTCACAAGTATAACCAAGTAAAATTGCCCTATTTTGACGTCAAAAGTCTGCCATACAATTTTATACACGTATTTTGGGTCACCCTATATATATTTACTTATTCTGCCATTGGACGTGCTTCGGAACCTAATGTAGATCTTGTCTGGATGACATTACCCAGACGTTAATGGGGGTAGTTCACAGGTCCTAGTTTATATAACGTCCGTGGTGGCACTACCGCGTTGTCTGAAAAAGGTACGTGATATGCATTATCTGCATGTTTCGTTGCTTGGACAGTGTTGACCGAACTGGGGATAAAATGGATTAAACATCTAAATACCCGGCACCCATGGTACAGTGATGGCCATTAAATCTTGGGCAAAAAATTTGTCAAATTTTGTCTTTTCTGCCAATTTTTGTAAATCGCTCTTTTTACTTTTAATTACTATAAATAAAGCAAAAGGTAAAAGAAATTATGTATATTTTATAAAAACTAACAAATTAATAAATTAATTACCAATTATTAAGTTCAAACAAACTTAAATATCCTTCCAAACAAATTTAATGTTCTATTGCGGCCCCGTTTTTTTCTACGACATAGTTTAGCCTTCCACTCATCGAATGGACCAAAGCCCGGGCGTAGTCCGGATTTCCTCGTAACTCATTCCACGCTTCTAAAATTTTATACTTAAGTTCGTTTACATTTTGCCGCATAAACTCATTTTCCCTATTTATTTTTTCAACTAATAAGCCCCAAACATTTTCCATAACATTTAAATCCGGACTACATGCGGGCCACGGTAAAACCCTGATACGCTGCTGTTCCATCCATTCATCGACTTGCCGGGCCGTATGGACACTTATCTTGCTGAAAAATAAAATTTATGTCCGGAAATCGATCCAGTACAGAGGAAGCATGATATTCTGTAGTAGATATATATATATATATATATATATATATATATATATATATATATATATATATATATATATATATATATATATATATATATATATATAATATATATATATACTTCCGCATTGAACCTTCCTTCGATAAAATAAAATACACCAAGTCCTTGTGCACTCAGCTACCCCCAAACATTTACCGAAAATCGCCCACTACTTCTGTCCTTTTGCGTATATTTTTTACCAAATCGTGTTCCTTAAGGCCTGTATACCTGTAAGTATCTCATTGTAGCACGACTGATACACTTTGTCATCGGTGAATATTATATTTTCCCCAAAAATCGGAGGTTCCAAGTAAAATTGTAGAGCAAATCCAATGCGTTGTTCTTTATTTGCATTTGTTATAAACGGTTTTAAGTCTGCCGGGTGGCAGCGCAATTCGGATATTTGCTTTATTCTTAGCCGTGCCGTTCTAACCGATCGATGCTGGGAAATTGCTCTCCGTTTTTGCTGTAACTACAGATTTAAATGGTTGGTTTCTTAAAACATTAACTAAATTATTGCCTTGTTCTTAATTCGATAGTTTGAGGCCACCACTTTCAGGCTTCGTAGGCTGTCATAAAGATAAAAAAATGGAAAATAACAAGATGAGAAAATTTAAAAATAAATTGACACCTTGTCAATTTATATTTTTCTTTATATAGGCGGCGAAATTTAATTTCACACTTTTTTGAGATACGCCTCTACGTCAGGAGACCGACGTTATGTTCACATATTTTCGCGTCCATTATCAAAATAATCATTCATTTCATGTAGTCTTTTCAGCACTTCATATTTAACGTTCCTAAACTCTATCGCCATTAGGGTTTTTTCGACCATTCAGAGCTAATTATAAGCAAGTTCAAAAAGTGTTGGCAGCTGCTCGTCATTCCGGATTTAAATTTAACCAGATAATTATTGCACAACTCATTAAACAAAGTTTAGTTTCTAATTAAACATGTAATCCTTTTAAGAGGATTAATTTTACATAATAAAAATGTGTGTTATGTTTTCAACAAAAAACGTTTTTTCTGGGTGGTATTTTTCTTAATCTCATTTAATTGAGGGAAGCTGTGTTTAATGTGTCTGCTGTAGTGTGAACTTTTTTGCTTATAGTCTAAGATCCGAATTATAGACTTTCTTCACCCATCTGCCAACTGATAAAAACTATTTTTTTTATCAAATATAACATAATATGTAGGTAGGTAGGTAGGTAGGTTTAAAGTGGTCAGATTTTTTATATTCCTCCCAATGGACCGCTTCTAATGTTCAAACCTTTTTACATCTCCTCCCAATAGGTCGCTACCGAATGAGCACAATTTGGAAGAGTTCTGATCTGTTTCTGGTGTCCCTGCTCCTGAGATACGAGCACGTTGATGTCTATGCCTTTTCCTCTAGTGCACGTGTCTACTAGGTCCTTGTTACAGGAACCAGATGTTCTTTCTGAGGCCGCATCTCCGGCCTTACCCCATGAAAACGGTCCTATCCGCTTTCTGTTTAAAGTCAGAAAACCCTTTTCCCAATAAAGGCGGTTCTATCCGCTTTCTGTTTGAATTCAGGAATCCCTTCCTAAGCACCTGTTTGTTCGGGATGGATTAGCCCTTCCCCGTGAAACAGGCGCCGGTGACTTCAGGGGCAGCTTTCGAAACGGATTCACCCGTTTCGGTCGGCGCACCTTTATCTGCTTGTGACCTTGATTGGCACCTCTCGAAACGGATTTATCCGTTGGCACTTTTTTCCTATAAAAGCGGTTATGTCCGCTTTCTGTTTGGAGCTAGAGAAGTAATAGTCCACCACGGCAGAGCCCCGCATTACCGCAGTAAGGCTAGATACTCTGCCCTGTAACTCAGAGGCACCGTTGGATACACCTGTTTAAGGCACAGGATGTCATTCACTCATCAGCACGGTATGCTAACACCTTGAGTTAACCCTTGTGTTCATCTTAGCTTCGGATCCCGTTTCATACGCTAGCCAAAAGAGTTGCCGATAACCAGCAACTCCAGCGCATGTTCCAAAAGATCCTACTGGGCCCAACCACGACAACGACGTGTGAACACAGCGGCTGGGGCACACATAATATGTAAATAGAGGTATTGCCAATGGGTTGCCTAAAAAATTATGGTCAAAGCTATGATTAACTTTAAAAAAATACATTTTTTGATACTCCCTGTATAATATCAATTCTTATTTTTATTTTACATTACTAATATGCCAATAATTTTTTTTCTTGAATTTCATAAATAAAGCCTTTTAAAATTTAAAATTTAAAAAACTGTTATACTTTTTATTTATGAAATTAACAACAAAATTTGGTGGTTTATTAGTACTTATATGTAGAATAAAAAAATAAAAATAGACATTATACTTTTTATTATTTTTTTAATTTATTATTCATAATTCCTTCTCTCTCCCTCTCTCACACAGAAATATTTATAAATTTTCAGTTAGTCCATGAAAGATATCTATTGGATTTAATCAAATTTAATCTGTAAATATTTTACGAGCTTGTTAGCGTCGAAATTATATTTTAAAACATCTATCTCACACAAGATTAACTAAGTTAATTCGTTTTGAGTCGAATGAAATAGCAGTATAGTCTTTTTTTTGTTTGTATTCATTCCAATTTTATAATAGTTGTCAATGGGTATTAAGAACAAAGTATCAAAATTTGTTGACCTTTATACAAACAGGTTTTTGTTTAATATTTTATTTCATAGAATACTTTTGAAATACAAAGGTATAATAAAATATGATTGTGCTATATTATTATTTTTTTATTTCTTTGTTTGAGGTTGATGAATTTTGCACGAAATACATAAAGACTTTAAACTCCAATAAGTTTCGGAAATATCGGTCAGCCTAAATTAATGAGATTTTGGGATGTTTTATTTGTATTCCGGGAGATATTAAAATATTTCTTAAATTAACTACTCGGTCAAAGTTTTAATGTATACAAAAAAAGGCGCTACTTCTACTTTGGTTTTACCCTTAGAACCGTAGTCTTAGCATGGCAATTTGCCATATTTTTACCAATTTACTCTTACATTTTGCAACTAATCCAGAGGCGGAGTCTTCTGTTTTTGTGCATTTGGATCTCGATGCTTCCATTTCATACAAGATATTTTCTACCGTAAAAAACTTAACTTTTTTGTAAACACACTTTTCTCAAGACAAAAATTTAATGTCAAATTATGCCTATGGTAAAATATTCGATACTTCCCGTAAAACTTGTTTATGTTACCTGCATGACGTGACACTATTGTATCGTACTTTTGTATAAATTATAAATTTATAAAATATTGTATGACCCTAAAATACAATTAACCAATCAAACTTATGGCAATTTTTTACTTTTCGATTTTCTGCATATGGGGACGCTGATTACAGTGATCAAAAATCTGAAGTAAGTTTGTTTTCGCAAACGTTTTATCATTAAATTTAATAATTAAATTAATCTCATTTCCACTATCTTGCCCTTTTTCATCACAAAATTGGTGATAATTGTACTAAACTATCATACAATATTTTTAAATTTTTCAAAAGTAGTCGTATTTTTAATTTTATTAAGTTTTTTGGTAAAAATCAAAACTTCCGAAATTGTTGACCATTTAAATAGAAGGACCTATCTATTCTTTCCATATTAAAGTATATAGATGAGATAAAATCCAATATTACACAATAAAACGTAAAGTGCAGTAAAATAAGAAAATATAATTATATTAAATAGTTTTAAATATTCGATAATAGTTTTGTTTAAAAACCATCAATGCTGTGCAAAAAAACGTGAAAGTGCAGTTAGTTTGAATTTAAAATATGAGGATGATAGATATCTCGAAAACGAAATGTTGCCGAAAAAATTGACTTCAGATTCGTGATCAAAGCCCCAGAAAAAAAAATATTGGCAAATGGCAAGTAAATTAAAAATCATATTTTCGTTTTACACAATGATCATGAACTTTTATACATGGTAACAAAGAATTATGAAACTCCGGAAATGACTGTACTATTCTTTGTGAAAGATTGCCCCATAAAGCCTAGCTAACGTACCAAATTTCGGTAAAATAGTATGAGCAGTTTTTGAATTATTCCAGAAAAACGAATTTAAAATTGTCACTTTAGCACCGCCCAGCGCTCAAACTAAGCAACTTTGTACTAAGGTGAGTCTACTTAAATCGGCTATTTTGGTCTGAAGAATATGTGGTAGGTTTTTATAAAGATCTTTTACAGACAACCTTGTATATGGGCAGTTCTCTGTAAACTGGGCAGTTTTAAGCGTATTTTTGTCCCGTTTGTCCAGTTAGTTTTTTTTTCATAGAATAATAGTTTTATTTAATTATTATTATTTGGCAAACTTAAAAAGCATACGAAGCACAACGTTGAAATGAAGATTAATTGTATTAAATGTTATTGAGGTAGTTTTAAATAAGAGCCAGGAGACGTGCGTGATAATTTGGGAAAAAATAAATATTAGTATTTTTAGATACATTATTTTATTAAAAAATAGATTCCTCTGATATTATCAGTAAAAAGTTCATTAGATTTCAGATATTATAAGTATAAATTAAAAAAAATTGTGAGATTATCACCTTTTTTACAGGAGACTCTTTTTGAGACATGCCGGGGACTGTTCTTTAAGCATTATAAACACGTTTTTAATGTAGTAAACTTTTATTATTTATATATATATATATATTATAAAATAATATATATATATATATATATATATATAGTATATATATATTTAAGCCTAATCTTTAAGAACCTTCGTTTTGTAGATAAATTTACCTCATGTTTCCTTTAAATAATCGCCATGTAACATGTTGACCATTTAAATGTAGTAACGAATTACAACCTATAAAACTGGATCAAACGCGAAGATTTGTAACCATAAAGCCAACAATGTTACATACTTTAGTATCCCTGGTGAAATTATAACGCTTTTAAGCGCCGCATGTTAGCACATTAACCGCGTTCGTCTATCCATTATTAAGATTTACTCCCCCCATTTAAATCATCTACGGAATGTTCTTAATCGACTGAGCGTTGCAATAAATGTAAATCACTGCTAGAACGTCCAGGAATGTTGCAGAGTAAAGTACTAGTTTCTTTTTTAGAAAATAGTTCCTAGAGCTTTGGTGCATAAAACATTAGAGAATATTGCCAATATCTTGGCTGGATGCGCGGTATTTAAAGTTAATTGCCGCCCCCCTGCTGGGAACAACACTATGTATATATTTAAAAGGAAATGCAACTCTTGTATTGTAACTATTTTGTAAAGTTAAAAAAAGTTGGAAACAAGATTCATGTATCGATTTCTTTGGAAAAATGTACTCAAAAGAAAAATTAAAATTTAGGAATATAAAGAAAATACAATATTTTAATTGTTTTTTGAAAATATAATAAATAAGCCTTCAGCACTTGAAAGAGCAATAAGTTGTGCCTTGTCATTTAATAAAATTAAATAAAAGGTATGACTAAGGTTCTACCCCTTTATACGCAGGGAAGAAACACCTGGTTTAAATTGGGCTTTTACTAAATCTCCTGTATATATCATTTTTAGTAAAATATAATGTAGAAACTATAACATGTTAAGAAGGTGATCAATTAAAAATTTTTTTATTATCCTGGAGGAATTAAAAAGCCGATTTTTAAAAATTACGATTTCCATATCTTAATATAATATATATATATATATATATATATATATATATATATATATATATATATATATATATATATATATATATATATATATATATATATATATATATTATATACGTAAAGCGCACCGTACTGCGAACATAGGAGGCTCCTGACAATTTTGGATGTACCCAATTCTAAAATACCAATAATAGTTTTGTGGCTTGCATCTCAACTTCCGTCTCGTTTTCTCACGTGGGCATTTTTGGTTAGGACTGGTGGGGAGTGCGGTGATAAATTCGGAAGAATTATCTGTCCAGTTTATTTGTTTACTACGTTTTTATTTTCAGTAAGAGGATGGTTTTATAGCAAGTAGCAGGAGCTAGTTAGTCAACCGACTTCGATCTGATTTTTATCAGTCATAAATTTAAAATTAGTTCTACAGACCGGAAGGTTTGCGCTTAAAAACCAAACAGATTTTCCTAATAAAATAAAATAATTTTTTTCAAATAATAATGGAACGTAGAAGATATTTTTAAGAAAATAATTTAATGTGATTCATAGAATAAAAAAGAAAAACTATTTTTCAAGTTATCAAAGATGATCAAAAAAACACCTTCTTGAGCCAAACAATAACCAAAATTGTCATAAAAACGCCTTCTACATTTGCTAGAATGTTAAGGGTAATAATCCTAAATTCCCAATTCCCAATTTGTAATTGTAATTCTTGTAGATTATTAGCCCTATTCTCCTGGAAACCATAAATTTATGATTTTACGTGACCTCATAAAAAAAAATCGTTGGGTGAGACCAGAAGTGAAAATGTCGATTCATCAGTAAAAACAATGTTTTTATAAAATTTTCATTGTTATTTTTCATTTCCATTACAGTTTCAAAAAATTGCCTTCGTCTAAAATGATCATCAGGGAAAATTTCATTGGTTTTTCTTACTTTGTAGGATCGGTATCAATTTTTTCAGCACTCTTTCCACTGATCTTTTGCTCAAAAAACCTGTTCTTCAATTGTATTAATGGAAACTGTAGGATTTTAATAACACTTGCCACTACCATAATTTTTTTCATTTCCTTTTGTTGTTTTTTTCTGAGGCACTATCATGTTTATGTTTTCTTGGAGTTAAACAACCAAATGTCAGAAAGTTTTTAATGACTTTGGTAAATAGTGGAAATCGTGGGGTCGGCCTGGTTAGAAATAAATTATTAAATAATTCTCCAATTCCCCTAACAGGATTTCCACGGTGATTCCATTCAATAATTTGAATTTTGTCTTCCAGTTCGTAAAACATCCATTATTAATAACTATTATTAAAAAACTTTTGGTCGCAAATAATCGACACAGTACAACTATTGCTGTCGAGCGTTGATACTAAAGAACTATTTCAGAAATAAACGTATTGAATTGTTCGCTGGAAAATTATTGATCGATAAGCAATGCGTGCGGCGTTTTTAGGTACATCCAAAATTCGTCGGATCGTCCTATGTTGCAGTGTCTGTTACTGTTATATATATATATATATATATATATATATATATATATATATATATATATATATATATATATATATATATATATATATATATATATATATATATATATATATATATATATATATATATATATATATATAAAATATATATATATATATATATAAATATTATATATATAAAATAATTTCATTAGGTTATTGGATGCTTTAGTCATAAAAATTAATGGACAGTTTTGAATATGATATATATTTTAATTTAATAATATTTGTTCCATTCAAAACAGGATTGTAAAAAAACAAAATATTTAGGTTTCACATTTTTAAATCTAAAACATTATTAAAATATTTAAATATGTTATCTAAAGTTATCTTACCAGTGCGAATTTCTTAATTAAATAAAGAATATATTTATATATACAGGGCTTGTATTTCAAAACTAGACCCGGAACAACTTTTAAAATATCTTTAAAGAAAAAAAAAATCCCGTTAATTTATATTTACGGGGGCACACATTTTACAGGTATCTGCCATCCTGCACTTTCAACCCCTAAGCGTGGCTGAATATAACACCTTAAAGTTTAAATGAAAAGGGATATCATGTGATCATGTTTTAAAGGTCTATTTTTTCAATCTTTTGACACCTTGTTTTTTAAAATCGGATTAATTTTTACCGAATTATGACCCAGGAACGAAAAAATTATGAACTATTAGACATGTTAGATAAAATACTTCTTGTTTAGCACGTTGACTCCCAATGACGCAAGTGTAGTTTCAAGTAAAAGAACCTATTAAAAAATATATATTAATCAACACAACACTAAGAAATAGTTTTTTCTTAATTTAATCTGGTGACAGTGGTTGTGTATGACCATGTTTACAATGGTTTATTCGTTACAAGAAAGAATTGAAATAATCTTTATTTATGGGGAAGAACAACATTGTGCACGCAGAACTGCTCATGTTTTTAGCAGAGACATCCCGACAAAAATGTTGAACTAATGTGTTGGGTTTGGTTTATTAATTTCAAGCAACTGAAAGTGTGTACAATATAATTGTTAAACATTGTAGAGTTTTAACTGAAAGTGACAAGTTGAGATCATAGGCGTGCGCAATGGGGTGGTGCCGTGGCACCCCACTAGTCTGAAAAAGATTCCTGATTTAAAATAGAAATATTATTTGATAAGGTTCAATTTAAAATTACACGCGAACGCACCTTCTCGAAAATGATTATGGTAAAATCAAAATTAAGATCCACAATACGCCAAGAACGTTTAGAAAATCTCCTGGTTCCATTTTGGAACAGGAATCGCCGCAAATATTGATATAAGTACTGTAAACGAATTCAAAAAATGTGTACCTTTGAAAGAAGAATATTTTATAATAATTAATATATAATGTACTGGTTTGTTATTATTTCATAAATATTTACCAAACATTCCCAAGAACTTATTCTTATTAATTTATTAATATCAATTTTTATTAATAACAATATATTAATATCGATATATTGTTATTCATAGTTTTATTTACTTCATTTGCACTCCTCTAAGGGGAACATTCACCCCATCCCAGATATCTTCAGATATCAAAAGGATTGAGTTCTGGGGAACCCTTTTTCCATGTTTCGGGCTCTAGGTTCTTTAGGTTCTGCTGTATTCGCCAAAAATTTTCCCGGGAAAGTCCGAGCGGTCGCAAGTGGCACTGCCCTTTGCATAGCCTTATACAGATTTTCACCGAGGCCTAGTCCCTTGATGTTTTGTAAAAGAGTTTTTGGTATAATGCCAGTTGTTGTAAAATTATGGGGATCGTTGGACGTTATTCATTCCCCACTGTCTTTTATTTGTGTTTCTGGGTTTTTGGTATTTGGTAATCTTTTCATTGTATTTCTTCCGTAGGTTTTGTTCGGGATAGCGACATGGATCAGTGTTTTTTCCTCCCAACTTTATAAATACTATCTGGCTAGTGAGCAACAGTTTGGTTTGTGGACAGTTCTGTCCCAGTACAATTTAAATTCCATTGTTTTCGAGAATAGGTTCCGAAGATACTTATAGTAAGGCAATTTTTCATTCTGTAAAAGCTTTAGCTTCTCTGCCAATTGTTTATGGAGTATCTTGGCTGCTGAATCGTGTCTTTCCTTATACTCTGAAGTTGAAAATGCTTGGCAACCCCCGTTATATGCTGGATTGCTTTGATCGTTCCCTATGACGGGTCCCAACGATATGCCGCAGATAGTTTTTCGTCGGAATAACCTGGTCCTGTATAGCCTAAAAACCTTCAGTCTCTGGGAACATCTTCCCCGACGCCAGCCAGTAGTTCGACGCGATCTTGACATTTTCCTGGCTGACCTCATTGGGGTGACGTCCATGAAGAGGTTCTCCAACCAGGCTTGCAGCTTTCTCCTGGTCGTTTGATGGTGTCTGCGCATTATTATATTATTATTATCTCGGCACCCAAACCAGCTTTACTCCTGCGCACGCCTATGGTTGAGATATTAGGTTATTTAGCTTCTGATCCCAATCATCAATCATCAAAAGTCTGAGGTTAACAAATCTTTGTCCTCTATGCATGAAACGTTACAACTAAAAAATTCTTTCCCTACAAAATACAGCTTTTACAACTTACAGCTTAGTGCAGATGATTATGACAGAAAAATAGAATTCTGCGAATTTATGACTCAAAGAGCAGCTGAAGACCCTAATTTTATTAAAAATATTAGTTTTAGTGACGAGGCAGATTTTTTTAAAATGGATTTGTCAATAAACATAATTGTAGACATTCGGAAAATAATAATCCACACGTTTTTCGGGAAGATCACTTTTTTTCTTCAAACATTACTAACAAATCTTCAACGTAACTTTTTCTTATTTAGTTGATTTTTTTTTTGTTAAATGGATCTTTTCGTATTATTGCGATAATGCGTCAAAGTGATTTTGATTAATTTTATGATGACACCCTGACTAGCAGTAATTAGGAATGACCCAAAAATGTTTAAATATTTTAGAATAAAGAGTAAACGGGTTGTTGCCGATATAACTGAGATATTTAAACAAGTTTTTAAGTATTAAATTATTACCTTAAACGCCAAATTAGTGTAAAGTTATAAGTTTTTGTGATTTGCGGTACATGAAGCAGCTTTCTTTAGAGAGGTTCGCGTGCACGCTCGGTTCAAACTGCCGCCAACATTCTGCTGCATGTTTGTAACAATTTCTCCGTATTAACGATTGTCGCAGTCTTGGATTTGTCAATAGGCCATATAGACCGCGACCTAGGGGCGGTAGATTTTAAAGGAAGCTCACCTAATTTCAGACGATAAAAGTCAAACAAGTTTACCGGTTGTCTCATGGTTTTTTATACTAATACGTTAAATTCTCAAAGAAACTCATTCGTATCGAAAATTATCAATCCTAGGTATTAATTATTTTAGAAAGATACATGGGGCGGCGGAAGTAAAGTGCCCTACACTCATAAAAAATATAAATCCGGTACTGGATTGTGGCTAGTATGTTTTAAACATTTTGCTGGAACAAACCTAAAATAAACGCCTTTAAATAGTTGATTTACTTTTTATTCAAGGTGCATACTATCAAAAATAGTTTTTTGTCGAGTGGTTTAAAAATACTCCATTACCAAACAGCAGTGATTCATTATTTTGGTATTCATTTGACAATAATAATCTCATAAGCGACCAGCAATGCGTGTGGGGCGATTTTAAAATAGTTTTTCGGAATGCATCGGTTTCATTTTCTGTGATGTGCATCCAAGGGATTATTAGTTTGCTGTGGTCGTAAATAATGCCAGGATTTCTTGATAGGATCGAACCCAATTTCTATTTTTTAATGGATTATTTTATATCATTTTCCAGTTTTAAATAAAAATATTTTAGAAAGAACATGGTAATATGGCATATTTTTTAAAAGTATATGTGATGGTACTTTTTTTACCAAAACAAGATAATCTTTATGTGTGGAACTGTATTAAATGTTTTTACATTCATACATATAGTTCTCTCGCATTTGTAGCCCAATGAGAATTCCCTCCTAAGCTCAGTTTCACTTGCATCCGATAATTTTCGTCTCAAATAAGGAAAAACATTTCCTTTTCTATTTAGGGCTTCAACAGAAATTTTTATAAGCCCTAGCTTTATTTGAAGAGAAGATACATACTTATTTTGCTGATTTACTGAGGGTTCATTAAGGACGTTTTTTAGACCACCGGGCACAAGGTTTTCATATAACGGTTATTCTTTAACGACATTTTGTTAGTTTCTGGTGTAGTAACTCTGCATTCCTGTAAGTAATGCAACAACTTTGAATCGGTATAGATATTCCATTTCATATTATTTTAGGCTTTAAAGTAATACACGCATGTTATCGTAAGGTGCTTTCGTATTCACTGCGTGTTCTTCAGAAAGAGATGGTTGTTTATTTTCATTAAACAATGAAAATACCTTTAGACCAGTCTTTGAAGAGTCGCCACTTGGTAGGTTTATGGGTTTTGTACGTGATGCGATAATTTACGACAGGTCAATGAAATTATCGAAATGACACATTACTCTAGCGGGGGACATTTTTACACAGAAATGTGTTATAGTATTTCACGACACCTTTCAGATACCCCAGTAATGCGACCACGTCATTAAACAGTATTACAAAAAACCTTGAAACTTTATAGGTATACCGTTTTTCGTGAAATTCTTGGAATGTTCTTTACCGATCCGCCTAATAAAATCTAAAAAAAGGCTTGGTAACTAAAACAATGTCAATTATAAAAATAGGCATTGTAGCGTAACATTGACTTAACATTTCAAAGGCAGCGGATTAAAACGGGATATTTTAAAAGGGTCAATAAATATCGGCGACGAAGAAATAGAAATCTTCTTTGGCTCTTTAACGGATCCGCATACAAACATAAGAGAAGCCAAGTATAAACACAGTAGATATTTTATGGCAGTGTTTATTGATACAACAGTCCGTATTTCCTTGAATTTAGGAATAATTAGATGAATGAATAAAGGCAGGTTAAAGACCGTAGTGCACGGTGCAATCTTGTGTGGAAGTAAATATTCTTTTTATTATAAGATTAGTATGGTACGTTTCACAATAATTCGTTGATTTCTTGACCGCAATAAAATTTAAATTACAACCCTCAGTAGAAAACCCAACCATAAATAGATTGCTTGACAAATATCTATTGCGTAGGCACCCCACCTTTTGAAAGGGTACAGGTCCTGATTACCTACTAATATTAATAGTTTAGGTTAGCTATTTTGGATACTCAATAACACACACGAAAATACCTAGACAACTCCAAACGACTAAAGAACTAAGACGAAAAGACTCTGCTTTATATTCAACACCTGCAATTTGCCTATAATCTACATAATGTACCTAAAAGTAGGTACAATAATAAATAAAGAAAATTTTAAGTCCGGACCTACAGGCGCGTACCCAAAGTATATTGAGTTTTACGACTAACAGTAGCAGTTAAGTACTACACTAAAAAATAGTTAAGATAATAATTTGAATTGAAAAATAGGAAATACGGTAAAAAATTAACATTTTCTTAATGGGGCACTTTATTTATTGGTTCGTGTTTACAAGCGTCTCACAATTTTTATACGTTTCAATAAAAAAAAATTTGTATAAATTTTTAATATCAGTAAAAATACATTTATTTTTATAAGAAATTTGCTATTAAAATTTGAAAATCAAAAGGTAACAATAAATCCTAAAATAGGTTGTCAGCCTCTTCGTTACCTGGGTGGCCCTCGTGGCCTGGTACCCAGGCTACCGTAAGTTTGTTTGCCAACTCGACTTTATCCAAGGCCTGTATACAGTCTCCCACTAGTTTGGAATTAACTCTTGGAGAACTGATCTGCACGTGGTTAGGCGAATAAACATTTGATTTCGTAATTGATACAAACATAATTTGTTTATAAAATATATTGATTTTACGATAAAGCTGTTTAGGGTTACACAGAATGCATTTTATTATTTTTTAAGCAATGGATGAATATGGACGTAAAGCCAACCCGAACTGAACGTGCTGGCCGGCACATGCCGAACGGCCTCTTTCAGCATAGTGTGGACACACAGCAAAATATTGGCTTTTTTTTAGCTATGTGCTTTAGCATCCTTAGCTCTTATATCATATTATTAGGGTGACAAGACTCTTAGCGCACCAGGCGTATAATTGAAATTTTAATATTTATAAATAGGGCTAAGTATTTTAGTACGATTCGTAAATAAAAATAAAGATTATTGATATGTATTAAAATAAATCTGATATTAGGTTTCCTATTTTACATGTAAGGGAAAGATTTAATTTTATTTTATATATGAAAAATTTATATGGAACTGCAAGGATTTTTATGAATATTTTATGGTGAAGATAGAAAAACAAATGATGATGAAAATAAAAATCACTATCAATCCTTTTTTAAAATGGAACACCCTGTAAAATAGATTGAAAAAAATTCTGCATTCTCTTTCAAATTAAATATATATAAATATTTATTTAAATAAATTTACAATTTTTTTAATTTTTAAAATTAATTAAAATTTGATAAACGAGTTGAGAGTTATTTGAATTTAAAATATGTTCTTATAAGCCATAGTTAGCCATGGATACAACCCAAAGTTTGGCAAAGTTAAGTCGCGTTAGCCATGGTTCGTCTTGGGAACCAAACAAAAATATAAATATTTGACAGAAGTCAATTTTGGGTTGTATCCATGTCTAACTATGGCTTATAAGAACAGATTTTAAATTCCAATAACTGGCAACTCGTTTATCCGAACATATAAGTTATATATATTTGAAAAGAGGAAGATTACCAGAATTTGAATTTTCAATCATATACAGGGTGTTCCATTTAAAATAACGAAGTTGATAGTGATTTGTTAATTTTCCGATCATCATTTGTTTTTCTATCTTACACCATGAAAATTTTCATGAAAAATCCTGCAATTTTCATATAAACTATTTTTTTCTATCTATAAAAATAAAGATTTTAAACGGGTGCGCAATTACACGGGAAAACCCTGTACTTAAGACAAACCGATTAAGAAATAGGTTTCATAACCAAACTATATATTTATAAATAAAGTTAAATAATTGACGGGTTAAAAAATTCATCTAACCTTTCTCACATCCCTGGCTAGTAAAGGCCAAATTTTTTTTAAAATTATTTTTACTCAATATAAAAAGTACATATTTCTTAATTTTTTTGTTTGCTTACGCTATAAAAGGCCAAATCATTATTAACATTTATTATTACGCTAAATTCTGTTATACCCCATTTTATACAATTTAGTTTTGAATTCCTTCCCACATACAAGACCGGTGGATCAGGTATTCGGTATTGTTTATTCTGCGATGGGTGTTTACAAAATATAAATTCCACAGATTTCTTAACCCCTTTTTTACATTTTGACATTTGACAGCATCTAAATAGTTAAATACGGCCATCTAAAGCTGTTAGACCCGATTGTAAAAAGCAAGTGGGACGATACAAGTTTTTTACATCTCTGAAATATCGCCTACGGTCGTACCTCTTTTGGTTTACACCTGAAGCCTATGGGCTGTAATTTAGGACGTTTAAACCTTGTTTTTTGATAAAAGTCATGATTTTTTTAAAGTAAAGTTTCTTTGTTGTTACTATCGTTAAAAAATGTTAAAAACACAAGACATGCATTAATGGTATTATCCGGTAGTGTCCATATTTGGTATTGCACTTGTCAATTTATTAAGTTTTGTATTGTACAAAAAAGGAATCTCGTCAGATAAAGAAGTACGGTCAATTGTTCAATTAAACAATAAAGTACGCGTGACATAGGAAGAGAGAATATTTTCTTACTGATAATAGGTATGTTTTGTTTTTCATGGTCACAATTGTTTATAGTCCGGTCAAATTAGACCAAAAAGTAAGAATGAAGGTACAGGGTGTCTGGTTATAAATGTAACTCCCATTAACTTTTTTAGTTGACGTTAAGGAAAAACATGTTTAGTATCAAAGTTTAGTGGTTCAAAATAAAGTTTTTAAAAACTTTCTTTCACCTATACAGGGTGTTCCAGAAAGTCTGGACGTGGTCCTACTATCTTATTTTAAATGAGTACCCTATTTTTTATTTTGAGATTTGCATTCTCCTTGCAATTCTAAACATATTTTATGTAGCATACCGTATGTTTAACTTTAATGGTTACATCGCAAAATGCAAAAAACTATAAGCCTTATCATTATCACTATCATGCTATATCGCTATGTTAATTCATTTCATCAATTAGCTATGCAGATTGACATATCCGTTAAATGACTTTCGTTCACACTGACATTAAATTTAATTATTTGGTAAAATATTATTTAACTATGGGTTTATCTGAACAAGAAAGGAAAGACATTTATAAATTTTATGTTAAGAATAAAACGGGTCCAAAGGATATATAGGCGTGTGTATGGCTGCGAAAGTGTTGTAACTAAATTATTTATTAACTAAATTTGAACTTAAAGTATATTTATTTGGCAGATATGTCAAATTTCATGGCTAACTGATGAAATCAACAAACGTAGCGATATCGCGTAATAATTATCTTATGGTTTTTTGCAATTTGTGATGTAACTATTAAAATCAGATATAGGAAATGCTTCATCAAAAATGTTTAGAATTTTAAGGAGAATGCTAATCTTAAATAAAAAAATAGGGGACTCATTTAAAATAAGATAGTAGGACCACGTCCAGACTTTCTGAAACACCCTGTACAAGTATAAGAAAGTTTAAAAATATAATTATTAAACTTTTCTACTGAACTCATTTTTTCCAAACGTCAAATAAAAAATTAATGGGGAGTTACATTTATAACCACACACCCTGTACATAAATTAACATTAAGCTGAAAGTAAGTAAAATTGTTTAAAACATAAATAAAAATAACATTTTAAAATTTCCCACCGTTCCGGTACATGGACAAAAATCAACTCGAGGTCAAGGGTCAATAAATGGGTTTTTCGCAATTTTTTCAAAACGTTAAGTTTTATCGTAAAACTACATTAGACAAAAATTGTGTACATAAAATAATCTGTAAAAAAGGTATCAGTAATTTTTTCCTAAAAGCCACCGTTCCTGAGATATAACTATTCAAAAAGTTGTAAGCGTCATTGTATGCACACGTTTCCAAGCCACCTATGAGGTAACCTACTTAGCGCGTATTGATATAAACATATAAAGCCAATTTTCGTAACTTGATTTAGTCGTCAATAAAAAAAAATAAAGAGAAATAAATATTTTTTTGTTTTCTTTGCCTACTACTCATATAATCTTAAGCTAGTCTTTTCACGACTTTTTTGAAAAATGTACAAGTCACTAAACAATTTTAATGAGCATTAGAGACTGTATTTGTTATGCCCAGAAGAATTTTTCTAATTCGGTTATAAAGCTGTACTTCTGAAAATCCAAGGTCATAGAAACCTTTTGGCAAATTCCAGTCCTAAAAATCGACGTACCATTATTAAAGTAATAAGCCAATAAAATTAAACTGTCTAAGAAGCCAAAGATTGTTTTATTAACATAAAAATAGAGCCCTTTTTGTTTAATAGCAGTAAATCTTTTGTTGTATTGCCAACAACACCGAGCTATAAAATTCTTTTCTCACCTAATCAGAAAAGTCAGACTATTTGTCAAGCCTTTTCATGCTAGTTCTACTCTTGATCTTTTCTGTTAATTTTTCCCTTCTAACATTTGTTTCTGTTGTTCATAAAATCTACAGTTCTTTCATTTGTTTTAGCTAACTGCAACAAATTTCTTGAAATTATTGGTGAATCCCCAATAAAAGTTTGCCAGTGTAAATCAGCATCAAGAGTTCTTTCATTTGTTTTATGATGATAAGCGATCGAGTTATGCAAACCAAAGAATCATTAAACTTTATAAGCGTAACTTTCTAGAATGACCTTAAATGGCATAAACACTAAACACATTACATCCATCTTGAACCAAAAAAATATTTCTCTTCTTCTAACCTGTGCGCTCTGCCCAGTATGTGTTTACGGCTCCTTTTCCTACCATTTATAAAGCCTAGTTTATATTCGGATCGCACAGACCTTGCTAATTCTTGTTTTAATTTTTTTGGATAGGCTGGATCGTCAAAGTAATTAGTCGTACGATATCCACCATAGACAAATATACTAAAAAAGAGACTGCTTGATTCCGTGTATAACTTTGGGGACAAGATGAGTAGTGGCGACGCCAACGGCGTACGGAATGAATTATCAACGCCTGGCGGGAAATTTAAATTATAAAAGCATTTTTTTTTGTTTAGACAAAACAGATAGTGTGGGATTTTATTGCAGAGCAGTTTTTTAATAAAACAATAAAACTCAAATATTAAATATTTAATTTATATAATATACATATTCTTTTAATTTAAATTTTTATAAATGTTTAAATATTTTTATTCTCTTTTTTGTTTAAAATTTATTTTCTTGATCTTCCCTGTAATTATCTTGACAATACTTTCTAATTAATAATGTTATACTGTGTTGTAATAAGAGAGAAGTAACTTCGTCTTTATGATTTTTACATGTGTACCATTCAAAATTAAGTTTGTTTTGTAGAAAAACATGAATTTTTTTACGAATATCATTAACGTGGCCATATTTCGGCAAAATAAACATTACTACGTCATGTACATAAGCTATAACATTTAAAACGTCTTCCGTAACATATATCAGCCTTTTTTTACTTGGTACATGGCCGGAGCCGGAACTATATCTTGTACCCCTTGCCCTTACAAAAAGTCCCACAAAATTATTCAACTTTGATGGCTTTTCATAAACAAATGTTTTTCTAAAAATTTCACTAAAGCATACCTTAGACATACTTACTCAGAGTAATAATAGTTTTCGTCAAAGAAAATATACTGTTCGTTTTCGTTGTACAAAAAACGTTAAGAAAATCTTTTTTAATTCGACATAAACAAGCATCTGACGCCTTGTCACATCTTGTCTGTTTAAGTGAGGTTAGTTGAACAGTTCGAGAAGATTACCGAATCGGGTACATCAAAAAAAAGGAAAGCCAAACTTTATGCTCTATCTCCATCAAAATCCATACGGAACGCGTCCCCCTTTTCGGCGTATCAATCAAGCAGTCTCATTTTTATTACATTTGTCTATGATATCCACCTTTTTTAATGACTTTTAGTTTGGGTTTCACGCTTCATTTTTGTTGTATTTTTCTTCATTTCTTCCTTATTCCTCTTAATGTTTTCTTAATTTATCCTTATTTCGTTCTTAAGGTCTTTTAACATGATGGATTGACTTGTCTGCATATCTTTCTTTTTTTGTTTGTTGTTTCTTCAAACACCTCGTATGAAAACAAGAATTTTCGTTTTTCACCTTTTAATTAATTAGACAACATCTTGAACGTATTTATAAAGCCGGAATCAACTCTAGAACGACATCATTTATACACGTTGTGTTTGTTGCTGGCATATTGGACAAAGTTATTATTTATCTTGGAACACCAGAAGTTTGTGCTAGACCTTGTATAACGGATACCGCAAACTAACAATAAAAAATTATAAACATTGGCAAGGATCATTAGTTCGAGAAGTTGTGCTCATAGAAGGTGTTTTACCACCACCAAATTCGGAGAGTATTATCCTATTTAGAGAGATACTGTTCTTGTTAGTTATCTCTTCAAATTTTTAAAATTAAGTTTCGAATCACCACGTATTATTTATTTTTCTCATAATTTAACGTCGCATAGTAAAGTAGAAATGGTAAATATAAACCAAAAAATATTAATAGGTATTTTCTTCTGGTGTTAAAATAAAGAAGTCTGGTTTAACACATTTCCCTGTCACGACAATTAGCTGTTCGAGTTTGAATAATATTTCAGTGTAATATGAACCATTTTTAACTTCCGAACCGCATGCTGGCTCGAAAGAAAAACTATTTGTTTTCTTGTAAAAATAACTTTGATAGTTATAAAGTACACGCTTAATGACGACAAGGAATTTATACGAGTGCTTTGTGTGTTTGCTTTAGAATTAATTAACTGCAATTGAGGCAATTATTTATTGTCAAAATCTGGATATACAGAGGAGCTTTAGAGACTGTCATACATTTTGATACATTTCAAAGTTTGTGTAGAAATTATGTTTAAATTTGCTAACGCTAGAAGCGATGCCATCATACCCTAGGATCATTCATCTTAAGTACTTTACTCATAACTTTGTGACAACCCTTTGTTTGTCGATGTCGGGTGTAAAGTTCCCGGTTTTGTTAACAATTTTGTAAAATTCTCACTTTAGGCGGTTTCAAAAGTACCTTCTAAAAAAAAAGCCTTAAAAAAATTTCCCGGTGATTTGCTTAGAAGACAAATCGACATCCAAATTTTTTGGCCTCTTTAAAGAAAAATGTAGGGTTAACAAAGATTTTAATTTAGAGGGCTAGGTAAATGTATTTTATTGTAGTACAACTTACATTTGTTTTGTGTTTCTAGAGTCTAATGAAAACTGTTTTATTAGATTATATCAAACATACACTTTGTCACTTGAGAAAGAAACTTTGATTTCCCTTTTTGATTGTTACCTGATGATTTTTGATGAATTGCATTATCTTTCGTCAATCTAAAGCATTGTTCAATCTTTTCCTGTAAAATAAAACGTGTTTAATTGTTGTATCTGCAAAGTACTTTCATTTGTTTTTTTTTTTTTTTTTTGTATTTTTGACAAAACTCGGTCGATTTATTTTCTCTGGATCATTTTACCAACTTTAGAAGCTTATTCCATTTTTTATTTATCTTTAACCTGATTTATTGTTCTACTTATAGACAGAAAGGTTACTATTGTTAGGGAGATTAAACTAAGAAATAGTTTTGGCCCAAAGGACAGTGGTGCTTTCTCAGTTGACAAGAGACGTTTTGTTTTTTATTTTTTTTTAATTTCGGATGACTTAGAAATTTATGTTAGAATATCTAGAAAGGTTCGCCATATTTAGGTAACAAAAGTACCAATACTATTTTTTGCATATATTTTTTATTATTTTGTATAATTTTTGAGATTAAGATACTTTATTTTAAAGATTTTCAATACCCCCTAGATATTGTTGCAGTTTATAATATTAATAATATACCGTCAACCCACCTTAAAAAAAAGGACCGATCTAGTATGGTTTTTTTAAAAAGTAAAATTGACTATACGCTTAATATTTATTGATTTGTTTTACAGGATAACTGTGGTTGCCCCGGTTGGGGAAATAGAAAAAAAATAACCCCTTGGGGAAAAATTTTTATTTTATGCCATCTAAGGCAAAAAAAATTTTTAAAAAAAAATATGGCCAAAATTATTAGCATACGTGTAGGCCTGTCCATCTTTCCTCCTATATATATATATTATATATATATATATATATATATATATATATATATATTATATATAAATATTATATATATTTAAAAAATTTTTAAAAATAGGGGTTTTGGAAACCCCTTTTAAAAAAGGGCCTAACCAAAAAGCAGTTTTGGTTACAACAAAAATCTTTTTTTTGGCAAAAAAATAAAGTGTTTTTAACAAAAAATAAATTTTTTTAAAAAAAATTTTTTTATTAAATTTTTAAAAAAATTTTCAACTTCGGTTTTTTTTTTTCTTTAAAAAGAAAAATTTTTTGAAAAATTTAAAAAAATTTCTGTAATACCCTTTAGAAAAGAAATAAAAAGTTTTTTCCAAAGCTTTCAGGGTTTTAAAAAAGTTTTTTAAACCCAAATTTTTTTGGAAAAACCCCAATTTTTTTATTTTCCCTGTTTTAACTGCCCGACCCAACTTCCTTTTCCCCCTTTTTAAATATAAAAATTTTTTATTTTTTAAATTTATTTTTTTTAATAAAAAAAAATTTTTTTAAAATTTTATATTAAATTTTAAATTTTTAAAAAATTTAACCAAGGAAAAAAATTTTTTAGTTTCGGTGTTTTTTAAAAAAAAAAAAATTAAAATTTCCTTTTTAAAAATTTAAAAAAAGGGGTCCGAGGGGTTGCCATTAGGGACTTTTTGAGGTTTATTGGGTCTGTCAGTAGGGGTTTTTCCCCCAAAAAAAATTTTAAAAAAAATTTTTTTAAAAAAAAAAAAAAAAATTTTTTTTTAAAAAAAAAAATTTTAAAAAAAAAAAAAAATTAATTTAAAAAAATTTTTTTTTTTTTTGGGGGTTTTAAAAAAAAAAAAAAAAAAAAGGAAGGGGGAAAAAAAAAAAAAAAACTAAAAAAGGGGGGGAAAATTTTTTTAAAAAAAAACCTTTTTTTTTTTTTTTTTTTTAAAAAAAATTTTCCCTTTTTTTTTCCCCCCGGGGGGAAAAAAAAAAAATTTTGGGCCCTTTAAAAAAAAAATTTTTTTTTTTTTTAAAAGAAATTTTTTTTATTTTCCCGGAAACAAAAAGGGGGGAAAAAACCCCCTTTTGGGTTTTTGGGGGAAAAAAAAGGGGGGGGACCAAAAAAAAAAAAACCGGGGGAAAAAAAAAATTTTTTTTTAAAAACCCCCCCAAAAAATTTTTTTAAAAAAAAAAAAGTAAAAAATTTTTAAAAAAAATTTTTTAAAAAAAAAAAAATTTCAAAAAATTTTTTAAAAAAAAAAAAAAATAAAAAAAAATTTTTTTTTTGGGGGGGGTTTTTTTTTTTAAAAAAAAAAAAATTTTTTTAAAAAAAAAATTTTTTAAAAAAATTTTTTTTTAAAATTTTTTTTTTTTTTTTTTTTTTTTTTTTCTTTTTTTTTTTTGGGGTTTTAAAAAGAAAAAAAAACCCCTTTTAAAAACTTAATTTTTTTTTTTTTTCCCCCTTTTTTAAAAAATTTAAAAAAAACCCCCTTTGGGGAAAAAAAAATTTTTTTTTTTTTTTGGGTTTTTTGGGCCCCCTTTTTGGGGGTTTTTTTGGGGGAAAAAAAATTTTTCTTTTCCCCCCCCCTTTCCCCTTTTTTTTTTTTTTTTGGGGGTTTAAAAAAAATTTTTAAAAAAAAAAATTTTGGGGGTTTAAATTTTTTTTGGTTTTTTTTTTTTGTTTAAAAAAAATTTTAAAAAAAAAAAAAGGGGGCGGAAAAAAAAAAAACCCCCCCCCCCGGGGGGGCCCCTTTTTTTTAAAAAATTTTTGAAAAAATTTTTTTTAAAAAATTGGAAAAAATTTTGGGGGAATTTTTTTTTTTAAATTTTTTAAAAAAACCCCCCAAAAAAAAAAACGTTTTTTTTTTAAAAAACCCCCCCAATTTTTTTTAAAAAAAAAAAAATTTTTAAAAAAAAAATAATTGGGCCAACCCCGGGGGTTTTTAAAAAGGGGGAAAAAAAACCCCCCCCCTTTTTTTTAAAAAATTTAAAAAAAAAATGACAGACTTGGTAATTGTTGGCGTTGGCGGTATTTGGTTTTTAAATAGTTTTTTTGGAGAATTTTTAGACTTTTTTGATCAACTTATTCTCAAAAACAAACCTTATAAGCTTAAAGAAGTTTTTGAGGAAGTTAAGGGTAAATAACAGTGTTTTGTTATTGAGGTTACGTAAATAAAACTTTTTTTTTTTTAACTTTTAGGAAACGTTTAAAATGTGGATTGTGGAACAAGATGCATTTGTAATAATGGCACATTTTAGAATTGCAACTCGTAATAGGGATGGAACTGGGTCATTTTTTCTCCAAAGTTGCCTGAAAAATAGTATAAAAATTATAACAGATCTTTGCCAAACCCAACATTTTTTTTTTTAATCTAGCAAAGTCGGGTTTATAACGTTCTCCGAAGTCTTCTGACACCTAGTCTTCATTGTTCTGGATCATTCAATAGGTCTTCTTCTTCTTCCCTCTCTCCAGCTTCTCCTTTGTCTTCCTCTTCGTCTTGTTCCTGCTGGAATCCACGTCATTATCTGTTTTGGCAATCGCTCGTATGTCATTTTCTGGAGATGGCCGTATCATTTTAGTTGTTTCGTCTTTATGTCAATTATCCAAAATGGCTGTAATACCTTGGTTTAAATTAGGGATGCACCGGATCGGGTATTTTACCGATCCGGCCGCTGGCCGGACCGGATCGCCGGAATTCCGGCCGGATCAAGACCTTAACTTAAAATGTATGTGCATGCCTATTTTTATATGAAAAACATTGAAAATATTGAGGCTGATTTTTTTTTAAATAGCTACAGTATGCACAGTGTTTATTACTATTAATTTTAGCTAGATAGAAATTACTGTTTATTTAAATATTAATTTTTAATCAGCATTAACAAAATTAAAACAATTCTCTTCATTTAATGGAGAATAGCAGCCACCTGCCAATAATAAAAAAATTAAAAAGAAGTCGGGGAACCACAGCCGCCGGTCTATCATAGGCAAGGAAAGACGCACACCCTTCACTTGACCAATTGATACTTAATATGGAATGTCAATTATAGATAAAAAGGCAGATAGGTGTAGGCTAAACTATGAAAATGCCGGAAAGCTCTTATTTATTCACCATAATCTTAATAAAATAAATTATGAATACTAAGTTTCTTACTCTAATTTTTTATGTAAACTGTATACTTATAAGACTTATCCATGACAGGGAATTTGGCTGTTATTTTTGCTGTTAGAATTTGGCTGTTATTTTTGCTGTTAGAATTTGGCTGTTAATAATGTTTTCAGTTATTATTTATGTTTTGTAATTTTTGAAAAAAATTGTTCAAAAAAAAATATTTGTGATTAGTTAACGACTTAGGTAAGTAGGTACCAACGGTAGTTCCGGCCAACTGGCCGGATCGGCCGGATTTAGTGGTACCGCCGGAATTCCGGTGCATCCCTAGTTTAAATTACGATAACTTGAAAAAATAATATATGGTAAATTTTCTAGCCTTAAAAAATGTTTTTTACATTTAAAAATCGATTTTAAAATGCACGGCAAATTGGTGCAACCTCTGAATAGGCAACCCGCAACATTTTTGGTCACGTGGTTTACGGACATTAATAAAAACAAAGGAGTTGTAATGGGGTAAAAGTAAATCATTTACGAGGTAGTCACAGCAGGATTTCCCAAAATACCAAAATAGAGGGAGCAGTAAAATGTTGGGTGCTCAATTTCAAACTTATTTTATTCCACTATGTAGCTTTGCCTATCGGTTAGTGTGATTCTTTATATTTTAAAAAAAACT